>JAWWMW010078660.1:0-13134 GCA_035048345.1 Echeveria elegans
TTTGTTAAAATCTTGTGTTACATTTTTTAAATATTTAAAATATCAAATTAAATTTATACAAAAATAATTTTAATGCAAAATTTTTTTAATGCAAAATTTTTATTAAATGGTTACATTTTACTTATTGGTTTTACAAAGTTTTGAATTTTTGAATTTTTTAAATATTTTTAATGTTTGTTTAAGTTGACATTTGGTTGGAGGTTACAACTTTTCAAAAAAAATGACGAATAGGAGGTGTTTAAATCCAAATGTTTAAATAAGAGATGTTAATGTCTAAATTTCGCGAATAAAGGGTGTTTGAAACTAATTTACTCTTTCAATAAAAAAAAACTAATTTACTCTTATTTTAACTTAATTTATTTTTAGTTAATCAGACTAATCGACGATGTCTTGGTACAATTTGTTAGAGCATTACTTTGAAGATGTGCGACATAGATGATGAATACTCAAAATTTGTACCCGGAGTGATTAGGAATTGTTGTCTCTACCATTGCTGATTTTTCTGGATGATACACTCACAAACGACATCATTAATGGAGAAGAAGAAGAAAATGTGCTAGTTGAAAAAGCTCTCACAACGCGTACCAAAAGCTATGAGACGTTCACGCTGAATATTTCGACTTCTCCTTGATTAGAAAAATTAAAAAAAGCATTGTAAGTATTATCAGTGGATATTTATCTTTATTTTTATGAGTGGATATAAGTAGTACATGATTGTTCTACTATAGGAATCCATAATCAAGTACATTAATATCTTTATATAGTTCAGGCCTTCAACAACACTTCAACTAACACGTGACATTGACATCCACACGCCATCTGACCACGGCTGCACAAGCTCCCTCAGGCGATACCTCCTCAATGACTCGACGTCCAAGCAAATACCAAAGAACACCTCTTTACCTAAGTGTGAAGAAAGAAACACTCTCTCACAAAATTGTGGGGAGAATGCCATTGATGGAGCTTGAATAACAAGGCAAGTGTTCACCACTTGGCCACCACCCCTTTGACCTCACTGGTTATTTGTCATCTGCAACTAACAATCTTCTATTTTTTTAAACTAGAGGAACGCCCGTCGTCCCGACGGAAATGCGGCAGAAAAACTCATCTTCTAAACTCTAATTCTTCGTCAACAAACTTAATCACAGAAACATCTACATACATACTTACTTGATCTTGATAAAAACTCTATAACAGAACATATGTGAATCGCCCTCGAAGATCGGCCAGACGATTGGAGCGCTGAACCAATCAGCTTCGCTTGCTTAGGGTGGTTGAATTTCGTCAATCAGTTGATTGCTAATTGTTATTCCCGATCTTCTCATCTCAGGACACAATTCGTTCGACCACCAAATAATTACAACGCTGCTTGTGGCTTAGGTGCCTGCTTGCGGAGTGACGTGCCTGTTTACAGCTTAAGGTGCCTGCTTGCAGGAGTCGGCCGTCGACGTTGAGGTGCCTGCCTGATGTGCTTGGCTTTGACGTGCCGGCCGTCTTTGCTTTTCACGTACAATCCCAATGTCCAATTTGTTTTTGTTTGTGGTTTAGGTAAGTTTAATTTAATATTTTGATATGACGTGAATTAATTTATTTAATTTAATCAAGTTTAATTTAAAAAGAGAATAGAGATATTTTGGTCAGTTCATATTTGAAACTCGACCACCCTATTCTGTTATATATATAGATAAGGTCACATTAGGGAAGAAAGCACTTATCAACTTTATAAATTGTGGGGTTGAAAATAGTTATTGCTCAAATTTCAATGGTCAGAATTTTGGCTTCGTTGAATATTAGAGGATTTCTTGACCGCTACACATTTTCACTGTCATCATCGATACCAAAGTGACGAAGATTTGTCATTAATGTTACAGTGTAATTTCCCAGACTGAGTTTATAGCATTTGATTAAGGATTATTGCAAACGGTCAACTCTTAAACAAACTTCCTTTAGATTAATCATATAACTCTAGACATAATTGCTCTATTTTGTGTACATCCTATTTGACTTTAAGAAAATTTAATTATAAAATTTGTCACATAAATTAGTTCTGTTTGCAGTGGATGTGGATGGTGTATTATACTCACCCGTTCAATTTTGTTATTTGGTTTTTTTTTAAAATTATTTTTTCATACTTTATCTCTTGCATTACATCTTCTTTTTTTATTTTAATTTTTACATATTTATTTTTTTTATCTTATTTCATCTCTAAAACACTGATTATTTTTTAAAAATTGTGTCACAGAATAAATAAGAAAAACATTTGAAGGCGGAGCGGCTCATTGGTTTGGTTTAAAAAAAGGGTAAAAAAGATACATAGTAGAGTAACAGCTGTGTTTTACTACCTTTTACAGTTATTGTGTTGTGCTGTTTCTATTCTCCACGCCCTGTCCCCAAAAGAGAAGAGAAGAGACAGCGCGCCGAGCCGAGCCGATCCGATCGCCGTACTCTATCACCTCCCTCAAAACCTAATTTTATAACTAAATTAAAATTAGGGCTTTGTTTGTCTGTGATGCTGAGCTAATGGACGAACCGATTTCTTCTTCTCCTCCTCCAACCGATCCAACGCTGCTGATTCACCACTTCCACGCCAACCTCAATTTCAACGAAAAACAAGACAAAGACAAATATGGGGAGGTCGAGAATGAAAATTTAAGTGACCATGTCAACAATATGGAAACGGCGCACGAGGAGAATGGTGATGGATGGAGGTGTCACGATGATGCTGATGCTGGTGGTAGGAAAAGCAGCAGCTATAAGATGGGGGAGGACGACATCATGCATCATCCGCAGCAGCTTCATTATCCCTTGAGGCCCGGCGCTGAAGATTGTAACTTTTACATGAGAATGGGTACTTGCAAATTCGGATTCACTTGCAAGTTTAATCACCCCCCTAGAACCACGGAAAATCAGCCTCTAAACCTTAAGCCCAGGATGAAGGAGAGGGAAGATCATTCCGAGATGCCAATTCAGACTGAGTGCAAGGTTTTCTATAATTTAGCAAAATCCTGATGGAAAAAATATAGTAGCTATCTGCTGTGAAACATTTAGGTTTTAACATGATCTTTTTTTGGTGTCTAAGTTTCTGTCATTCTACTAGTAATAGTTTTTCTTTGGAGCAAAATAGTATTACGCTGTAAGTGAAGTATTTCAGACGGGGCCGCTAGTTTATATGCACTTAGCAAGGAATTTGCCATCATTTTGAGCTGAACCTGCAAATGCCAGAATGTATACGTAAATTCTTATTTGCAAGCTGGTATCAGTTAGGGATTTGGTAGAGGACAAACACTTTGCGATTTATGCTTCTAGTTCAGATTTAATAGTGGGTTCTTAATCTACCCAAGTGAACTGATTCTTAAGGGTGCTGCTTTGATTTTCGCATTTCGAAACTTTTTCATGTGATCTGTCTGGATGCTTGCTTTCCAAGTTTTAGGTCTAACTCATATAATGATCAGGTAATTGATTTCGTTGTTCAAAGTTAAGTTTTTTCTTTCTTTCTTTTCTTTGGTGCTATGTGCAGTATTACCTATCTGCAGGAGGCTGCAAGTATGGAAAAGCTTGCAGATTTAATCACTCTAGAGAGAGACCTGTTGTTTCTCCCGTTTTGGAGTACAACTTCTTGGGACTGCCAATTCGCGTGGTACTTTCTTCCAGTTGCCCTGCTGGTTTAATCATGTGAAAAGGGTAAGCGTTGATCTGGTCTGACTATATTTGTATTGAAATTACCATGGATTGCTTTTGCAGGGTGAGAAAGAGTGTTCTTACTATATGCGCAATGGTTCGTGCAAATATGGAGCCAACTGCAAGTTTAATCACCCCGACCCCACAGCTGTATCTGATTCTCCATCTGGATATGCTAATGGCGATCAAGCACCTTCATGGTCAACTCCAGTGCCCTTAACTGAGGCTAACCCTTTTTTACTTGAATCGTATGCATCAGCTCGAGGGGCACATTCACAGGGTTCAAAGTGGAATCAGGTGCGTTACCATAATCTTGCGCCCTAGTATTTTGGATTTACTAGGTAGTCACTCACGTATTGCATTGTGCCTTTTGGGTTATAGCTAGAAATTCCCCTATATTTTACCTTAACATCTTTTTCCACTGGATGGTTAAGGGTCCCATATTCCCCCAAGAAAAGAATTTCTGTCCATCTCCTGCATTTGGATCAAACATACATCCAATGGCCCAGGGTGCTTTTTCTCATTTTCAGCCTCAGTTAGCAATTGAAGAATTTCCGGAACGGCCTGGCCAACCCGAATGCACTTATTTTATCAAAACTGGAGATTGTAAATTCAGGTCTGGGTGTAAATTTCACCATCCAAAGGATCAAATTGTGCAGCCATCATGTGCCATGACAGAGAAGGGCCTGCCACTGAGACCGGTAAGCTTCAATTTCATTTATTTTGTATTTTGGATCATTAAACAAAACGGCTGTCTTTTTCTTTTATTTTAAACTTCTAGTTTACCCTATTGATTGCTCGAGCACTTTATTGATCTTTTAGAATAAAATTGCCATTCGAAACTTTATTTAGTCATCTACTGTTTAAAATATTTGGTGTTTGTTTAACTCATTTCGGTTAGATGATCGAACGGGCATTGAGACCAAGTATTAATCAATAGCCCAAATGGCGTGACTTATGTGCATGGCTTTGAACTGAACCTGTTGCGTTATATACTGTCTTAAATTGCCACATGCAGCACTCATGGAGGTGCTTGTATGACGTTGGATGAAAAATAATGAGTAATAATTCCATTGATCCTGGATTATTTGAGATAATAAGAACTTGGGTTGATCTGCTTTATTTCCCATCTAAGCCATTTGCTATGGAATCTTTATCAGTCTTCCATCCCTCAGTTTTTAACAACAATAAGATGTGTGGCATGGTCATTGTTTATTTACTTATCTTTCATTGCTCATTTTTTTATATATGAAATTTGGGTTGCATTTCAGGGCCAAAGCATCTGTACCCACTACAGCAACTATGGAATATGCAAGTTTGGACCCAAATGTAGGTACGATCATCCACCAAACATTCAGCATATGGCTCCCTCGACTATGACTGGACTAGATCGAGCGCAGACCAATTTTGCATCTCCAGGTGACACACCATTATGTATAGGAGAGGGGACAATTACATTATGAGTGATAAAGTGGTGGCCACCAGAGAGATTATGCTTGTAATGTAGAAGACTTGATAACTGACTTGTGGAAACAAACTTCATCTTATAAGTATTTATGGGGTCATTTCCATTTTTATTGGGTTTTTGATGTTTTATTTTCCACAGAAGAGTTCAGAATACTGAAATAGAGCAGAAGTGATTGAAGAACAGTTGACGACAGAAAGCAAGCGCAAGATGATAAATGAAGTCGATTTTTTTACAATAGCGAAATACAAAAGCTAACAAAAATTCACTGGATGGAGTAAGGGAGAGCAATATACGGTAAATTACCGTTTTACCGAATTTTTTTACCGATCAATTTTATCGTTTACTGAAAACGGTAAAACGGCCGATGGTAAAACGGTAAAAAAATCGGTAAATGGTAAAGGACTTTAAGTTCGGCAATTTATTTACCGAATTATTAATATATAAATATAATTATACAAAAATAAATAAATTTTAGTTGAAAATATTAATAAATTTAATAAAATAGAGATATATTTTCAATAATATTGAGCACTAAAATATTTTGCATTGTAGTCTCAAACGTTTGCATTTGATTATTTTCAATTTGATGTTTTTTAAGTTAAATTTATATTTAAACAAAATAAAAATCAAATTTAGCGGTAAAATGGTAAATTCACCATTTTTTTTACCGTTTACTCTTTTACCGAAGTTTTGGTAAAACGTTAAAAAAGTTTTGGTAAATGGTAAAGAATTTTTTCCATCGGTAAACGGTAAAACGGTAATTTACCGTTTGCTCTCCTCGATGGAGTACAACTTATGATGATAACATAATGTAACTGAACTTTTTCTTGAAGTTGTTTCACTGTGGTTTCAGGTGCGGCTGCTGGTGTTTCATTGTCATGTTTACTTTGAAGTTGTTTCTCTGTTGTCTCGTATGGCTTGTTATACTCCGCTTAGCAGTCATCACCGTAGAGCACTCTAGTGAGCTCTTTCTTGTTGCATAGTGAACGAGTACGAATAGTCGAAAAGAAAACCACATAAACTGGTCGGATTACAATAACTGTCATCTCATCCACCAAACTAAAAAATAATACATAATGCTATGTATAATTTGCTCTTTTGCTATTTTTTGTGTGCGTGGGAGGGGGTAGTCTTTTGCAATAGTGATCGCAGCTACAAATCGAAAAATGTTGAAGCCCCCCAATATGTGATGGCTGATAGATCGCAGGCTGCAAAGTTTTCTTCATCATACGCTCATATGTATTTGAATATTTGCATTTGGAAAAAAAGAACATCACACTAAGAATTATTTCTGAAATTGAGTTCGCTCACTTGTTGCAGATTCAGTCTTGTCGCAGGTCCTGTGTCAACTTAACTTAGACAATTAAATGTTACAGAAAGTAAATGACACAAGAAGTTGATAACCCAGTTCGGCTCCTTTAAGGCTTAGTCTGGGGGCTTCTCTCCACAAGCCCGGTGGAACAATTCACTAATATCAAATAGTCTTACACAACACTTACACTCTGTAATATTCGAGCTAAGACATATTCTAGTGAAAAGGAACTACTACACCTTTCTGCAGCAGCCTCAAGCCTCCAACTTGATATCCACCAGTTCAGACCGTGTCTGAACTATTCTGCCCTGTGTTCTCAGACCTTAGTCAACACAAACAGTCTTGTAACTGAAACAGCTACGTGTGGCTCTCGTCTGAATGTCACCAAAAGTGACAGATTCGATTGCCGGAACTTCGTTTGCTCTTGTCATCAAATCATGAGATTGTGCTTTGGCGTAATTTGACTTAATGATGAAGATGACATGCACTTCGTATTTATATGCTCAGCTTGCTTCCTCCTTAAGTCAGCCGAGATTCACAATTCATAAATCAGATAATCAATCTTCATGATAATTGATTCAATATGAATATTTACTTGACATATTCATATTCTTGTTTCCATATCCGAATATATCTATGAATTTGAATTTTAGATATATTCAAATATCAGTCATAATATTTCACAATAATCCAGCTGTCCAGATAACTATAGAATACGTTAGGGTTTTCCCGACCCGAGATTCTTGACACAGATGAATGACACAGACATTGTTTGTTCCAGCCTCTGTGACAATTTGCCCAAATAAATTGCCATTACACGCACCATCGTTCAAGGTGCTCTCAATTTCATTGAAAACAAATGTAATTCATCCAATGAGATACAGATTAAACTACCCAGTCTTTGTCGAAACAACAATGTTAATGAAAATAATAAGCATAAAACAATCAACAATTTATCAGAAGCTATATATATATTGTAGGAACTTATATTACTCCTATCGCGCAGGTTCAAGGCCTAGTTGTTAACATAATTATGCCCTACACAAGTTCCATGTCCTAGTTTCTAAGTTATTTAAACTATACTTGCTAGAATCAATTTTTAATACACAACAATAAAAAGAAAGTAAATACAAAGACATTTTTGTTTATCCCGTGGTTATATCCCGTTAGAGTTTAATCCACGTTGAGCATAAAAGGCTCAGTAATCCACTAGAAACTCCAGCGACTTCAGTTCACAATATCCAGTTCAACTGAAACTGAAACAGAGAATACAAACAGAGCAAAACTTCTCTGAAAAACCTCCTCGGAACTCGGTCTTCAGAGTCCAAAATACCAGCACCACCATACCAGGCGATCTTTGGTTCAATAGGATGCTCTTGATGTGGCGCAGACTTCTCTCGACTGTCACCTCTACCAATTTCGACATTAAATGCTTGAAATAATCGCTTTAATAGTTGCGTTATGTAAGGTTACTTTTCGATGCTTTATATATTTCCGTTCTTTACCGTCCGATCAAGTTGATCAACGGTCCATAAACCTCAACGCAAATCTTGTTGAGTCACCGCTTTCCTAGCAGTGAGCTGGCATGCTGAGTGGATCAATATATTGGGCTGGGCTGAACAATTTAAAGCTTCACAATCCACAATCTCCACCTAAAGCTTTCTTCGCAAGAAACAGAACCTTCCTTCTCAAGTAAGCACATAAACATTACCTGAAACCTTATGTTCTTCCTAGATCCGGTTCCTTTTCCTTTTCAGTCCAACCATCCCAGTAACAGTTCATAAACCTTTGTCTAGTGAATTAACTGACATCCTCGTCACTTGCTCAAGTACATGCATTATATAAAGTAGCTTCAAGCAATGCTTGAACTTATTGTTAGTCACCTATTTGGTTCCCATGTCTAACGGGTTATCAACAATATCTATTTTATTTAAAGTCACAACACTTTCATTCAACAAGTTTCTAATTTAATGAAACTTAATATCCACATGCTTAGTTTTTTCATGATACGTAGGATTTTTTACTCAAGTGTATAGCAAATTTACTATCAGAATAAATCACAGCATTACTACCAAGCAGCCTAGCTTTTTTTAACATATATTATAACCACACAACTTCTTTACATGAATCATTTATGACTAAATATTCTGACTCAGTTGTTGATAAGGGCTGAAGTTGAGATTTCCATGATGTGCAATTTCTACCAAATGTAAACACATAACAAGCATTATATTTTCTAGTATCCTTTTCACTAGCAAAATTTGCATCAACATAACCAACCAACTCATACATATTTATCCTAATCCTATAGCACAAACTATAATATATGCAATCACATATTTCAGCGCATATCAATATTATTCCATACCAGAATTTGACATATAACGAGTCAATAATGAAAATGCATAAGAGATATCAGGTCTAGCACATATCATAACATGCATAACTGATCCTATCACACTAGCATAAAGCACAAATTCCATCTTAATAAAATTCAGATTCACTCTTAGGACATTGTAGCTTACTCTAGGAAAAGTGGCAGCACTAGGGACAGGCACATGTTCGCAATTCAAACTACCAAACCCGCTAACTAGTTTCTCTAGATACGATTTTTGGTGTATCTTAAGATAATTATTACTCCCTCTGTCCTCTTTTGTTCTTCCTGCTTTCTTTTTTGGGTGTCCCCTAATGTTCTTCATGTTTCCTTTTATAGTAATTATTTCTCATCTTTTCTCTCTCAATATACTCTCTTTCTTACTTTATTACTATTCATTTTCCTACTTTTATATTATTCTATCACTCACATAATTATTATTTTTCTCTCAGTACACTCTCTTTCTTACTTTATTACTATTCACTTTCTTACTTTTACATTATTTTTTCACTCACACAATCATTTTTTTCTCTCAATACACTCTATTTCCTACTTTATTACTATCCACTTTTCTACTTTTACACTATTCAACTCACCCACACAACCATTACAATCTTAATATTTGTGTCAAACCACTAAATGTACAGAATATTTCAGGACGGAGGGAGTAATTAAGTTGTATGATTGGTTTATCTACAGTACATTGGATCCAAATTATCAACCATCTCAATCATTGACGTCTTTAGTTCCCTTCATTGCTTATCTTTTTTAGTTGTATTATAGGAAGAAGAGATGCGTCCAAACAACTTAAATTTGATTCTCTTAATAATATAATCAAAGAGTGCAACAATTTGGTCACACTTGTTAATCTATAATTTAATACGATATAATCTCTCGGTCCCCATGGCCCCGTTTGGTTGTGGGAAAAAAGAGGAAAGAAAAATTTCGAGTGAAAATAAAATGTGTGTTTGGTTGAAGGAAAAAAATAAAAAAATAGACACAAATTTTTCTTACAAATTTTTCATTGGAAAATCATTTTTCTTTAAATTTTATTTTTCTCATTTTTTTTCGCAATCAAACGGAGCCTATATGTTTATCCATTTTACATTTTGTATATTCCCTTTTATTTGTCCACTTTCCATTTTTCTTACTCACTCTTAACCACACGTTTTACTTTTTCACTCTTATCTTTTAAATACTTTAACATCAACTACATATATTCGCACTTTAAGTAATTTAAATTAGCGTGCAATCCGACTTTTTGGACAAACAACAGGAAACCGAGAGAGTACCTTTCTTTTAGTAAGCCATGTTTATGGAACATGCATGAGATAATTTCTCCAATTAATTTTTGATGGTGAGCAGACATGACCTTTCATGGGGCCTACAAATTAAATAATTCGGTACACTAGCTACGTTTCTAACGCTCATTTCTTTTACTTTAATTTAAAATCAGTTCAACTGATATAAATTTATTATTTTTAAAATTATTTTAAAAGTATAATAAGACTCGAAACTATGAATACAAGCTTAAGACTCATTCATTATTATTAAAACTATTTTTTAAAATTAAAAATAATATACAAATGTAATTTATTATTAATTTATAAAATTTCTGTGTAATTCAGTTTCAATTCAGCTCAAAAGAACGGACCCTAAAACTCACTATCAAAAAAAGTTACTTTTATAAAAGGCAAGACTAATCCGTCAAAAAATAAAATAAACAACAAGACTAATGTTACATGCAATTGATGAAATAGTTTGATATTATGATCACAGTCCTGTTTGGTACGATTTTAAGAACTGGTGCAAAAAATTATTGATTCCAAAATATGCTTGATTGGAGAAAAAAAAAATTCATTTTTCAATTATTTTTTTGGAATCACTCATTCTAACGTTAAAGAAGAACATGAATCCTCTTCAAAACTTAGCAGGGTATCATCAATTCCAAACAAAACTTCACCGAAATATATTTTAAAATTTTAAAATTAAATTTTGTATATTTATTATATATTCTTAATACCATGAAAATTAAAATAATTTTAAGAATAATTTATATAAAAAAGATTCTGACACTAAACCAAACATTATAACAAATAAATGATTCATGATTTCATTCCGATTCGGAATGTCATACCAAACGAACCCTAATACTAATCCACAATTAATGTTGTCTTTTTAGTATATCAATGATGTGTCATTGACTCTTTGGAGGGGTGCCTTTGATTATTAAAGTAAAGTGAAAATAAAATCAAAAAAGAATACAAACTTTTTCTCCCAATTTTCCAATAAAACTAATTTTCTTTAAAAAAAAACTTCTTATTTTATCTTCTTTTCTCCGAATTTTTCATACAACGAAATGGAGGGTTAATTATGAATCCAATGATTGTTGAGAAGCTAATTCTTATGACTCTTATGTTTAGTGTATATCCATATATTTATATAAATACTCAGACACTAAATATTTTAAAATAAAGATAATTACAAATAAACACTCTTATCTTACTTCTTTTTTTTTACAGATGCACTCTTATGTTTTTTATAAGGGAAAATTGCCAAAAAGCACCCATAAAATTGACCATTTTCTAAGAACCATCTCTAAAAAAAATTTTGCCATGAACCACCCATAAAAACACAATTTTTTTGCCACAAACCACCTCTTTCTCAAAACTCACTCTTTTACCTTTATTTTATTTTAAAACTCATAAAAAATATCAAAAATACTTGAAAAATTCAAAACTTCATAAAACAAATATACAAAAGCCACCCATTTAGTTTCATCTTTAATAAAAAAAAATTATGCCTTAAGAATATATTTGTATAAATTTAAATTGATATTTCAAAAAATTAACAACATTTAGCACAAAATTTTATCCAAAATATAAAAAAATTATTGAATAGTTTGAAATTATGTTTTTGAATGTCTCTGAATTTTAACGAATCTTTTTTACTTTTTTTTGTTATTTTTATTAATTTTTTATATGAAATATTGTGGGAATTCAAGTTTTATGATACATTTATATTTAAAAATAACAACATAAATTAAAAGATTCGTTAAAGGGAGTGGTAAATTTGGCAATGTATATTTGATGAGGCAACGTCCGTTCAACTATTCTGTCATATAGGTAAGTTAATTAACAAACGAAAAAGTCAAACAATCTGTTTTTGAGCAAGGTTTTAAATATTTAAACCGCCTTGGTTCACAAGTTACCAAATTTGAAGGCAATTCTTCATAATATGTGCACCTTGGCGTCATAGATTCAAGCTCGGATAATACCCTTTTACTTTAAGACATAGCTACAGCTTTTATACCGAATCATCTTTGTTAGTCTGCCAAAACACTGCAGATATACAAATTCGATGTGAACTTTTACGGTCATTTAAATTATCCCAACTCACCATAGTTATGCATAAAGAAACCCAGACACAAGCTTACGGCCGAGATAAATTGGATCTGTGGAAGCCCATGCTTCGTAGTCCAAGTCAGAGCTCCGACCAGCGGTGTCCTAACAACGTGAGTTGTGGCATAGGCCACTGCAGCAAACAAAACTACCACAACCAAGAAACTGATCACATTCCTTGCATTTGCCATCTTTTTCGCAAGCCTTAGAAAGTCACAAACTAAATCTTGTGTAACATGCAACTAAAAATTCTGACTCATTTCTCATGCCGCCTGCCCTTTTCCTCTCCTTCATTATTGATATACTGTATATGACCTTGAAATGCGCAATAGATACCACCTTCCGTGCAGTCTGCCTACATGAAATAAGGAACAAAGGTTAAAAAGACTAAACTGCGAATAATAATAATCCCGGAAATAGAAGCCAAAAACAAACATGACAAGAAAGAACCAGGTGTAGCGCATTGCAAATCTGTGCAAGGAGATGAGAAGCTTACCTTGGATGGCAATCAAAATCCGTCCCAGTCATGAAGCCAAAGTTCCCTTATTTGACAATGATACACGGGGAAGAGATTGAGGCAAAATAATTCTCCAATTAGCCATCATCAGAAGTCAGAACTGGCCGATTCAGCAGCCATTGGGTCAACAGGATCCTTTACATACCTACCAAAACACTCTCAGCATCTTGTTAAATCTGATAAACACACTTAGAGGAAGTAAGAAGCTAAAAGAAATTCAAAGCAGAATAGTGATCAAGTTGGGGTTAGAGATAACTCATTCAACTCCAAGATTTCTATCTTAGAAGAACAAATCCCTAATGTTGACTTTCGACCAGCTCATATACGGATATGGTTCCATCTCGACTCAAAAGCTCAAGCTTGTGAGTCATGGTTCCATATCTA
>JAWWMW010078678.1:0-13131 GCA_035048345.1 Echeveria elegans
AGAGAAAGATTTGATTCTTAAAGTTGGAGAATGTCTAGAAGTAAACAACCTATTTTTCTTTCCATACTCTATGAGTTTGATGCACTTCCAATGGATGCTCTTCTAAGATCTGTCCTTCCTCCCTGTTATGATGCCGTTGCAACGCAGGATGTAGAGAGCAACAACAATTAACAGTTACAGTAAGAGTACTTATATGTAGATCTCGTTACAAGTGAAACAAGAACGTAACTAGTTTCATTTCATCTGTACAATGATTGTATGATTATCAGAACAATAGACAAACCAAGTCTTTCGTGACATAAAATGGAAGACATCGACAGGTAAGCAAATAAATTATTCTCATCCACAGGTTTGTTATAAAACATTGCATCAATTTTACATCCATGGCATTCATGGCCCACATGCCCTTTTTATAACCTCTATCAACATATTTATTATTTTTATAGAGATGACCTTTCCAGAGTGGAAAGTCTGTTTGAACCCATGATAGTGAAGAACTGATACAGAAATCAGATTTTTCTCCATATCTGGCACGTATAAGACATTGGTCAGTTTTAACTTCTTGCCTGTGGTGAACTTCAAGAAAACAGTACCCTTCCCTTTCACTATAGATGGGGTCAAGTTTGCCATGAAGACTGTGTCTCCAGATTTGGTCCGGTTTAGTGAAGAGAATGCACTCTTAGTACGACAAATGTGTCCAGTAGCCATCAAGTTCTTTCATTTGAGTTGACTAGGTTCATTTATGAAAACATGGCTACTACTACACCAAAATGTCACTATTGCGACGCGTATAAAATGTCGTTTAGGATTGATATACGTTGCTTGATACTAATGTAACATAATACGTGTCGCAAAAGGTAGGTCTCTTGTGACATGCTATTTTTGGCTTTCACAACTGGTTGCGACATACAAGTTACTACGTTGCAACGATAAAATGCTGCATTAGACTCTTGGTACACAGTTAATGTTTTGTATAGAATTAATACAACACATTTGGTCGAAGTCTTTACGACTTGTAATGTTTATATTTTGTATATTAATCGGGTAATATTTGAGCAAAGAATACTCTAGTAAAAATGTTTATAATTTAGGACATCAACACATATGAGTCACTGTACACATTTAACAACACATATGAGTCACTGTACACATTTAACACGTCGCTTGGGAAAGAAAATATTTATAATTTGTTTATTAATCGGGTAACTATTAGCATAATTAATTTCTGATAAACTATTTATAAATCAAAACATGTCTGATACAAATATCACCTAACAGAGAGCTGTGTACAATTATCAAACATTTTGGTACTTGTACATGCCTGAAAGTTTAAACCTTTTGTGTCGAAGACAAGCACAAAAGTAACAAAAAAACAGTTAACCATTTCATCGAATGTTAAGAAAATTGCTTGGAATTAAACTTGCACCATCACTTGGTGCATTGGCACCCCCCACTAGCTAATCCAAATCCAATGTGCACCATTTCTTTCATTGCCTTTAGCCTCCATTGGACATCCTCTAGAGCGGCCTTTGAAATGCTGTAACATGAATGTATCATCCTCCTCATGGCACCAATTTCAAACATATGCACCGGTCAGAACTCAGATGACAGCGTCATTAGCTGCAATGCGACTTGTTACAAACATAAGAGTCTATTAAAATTTTAATATACAGTTGCAATGAAGCTTCCATCCCGTGCACAAAAGAAAAGGTATATGCAAATACGACGATGATATGTAAACGAAAGAAGGATAAATGTCAAAATATGATGTATCAAAAAGATACAGTTAACAATTTTAATTAAAAGAACAACACGCTTACAACAAACGATACTTCAGAAAGGGAGCAAACTCCATTTCCATTAGATCTTTCAATCGGCAAGGAGAACCAATAATAAAATCCTCATCAGTAAAGAAAAAAGAAAGAAAATTGATCACACATAACACTTCAATGCTTCAATAGTGTCAGGCCACCATGTAATTTTACAAACAGGGAACCAAATACTTCACTATCAGAAAAACTTACCACTCCAGCCTTTAATTCGGCTATTTGAGGTCCTTTCTTCGCTCCTCCATACAAATAAACTGAGGAAATATTGCAGGGCTTCCCGGCATCAGCAATTACATCAAAGATCTACACACAACACCCACATTTCATACAAACGAAAGCATATCTACCAAATAATTGAACAAAGCAGTACAGTCAATACGAAACAATATTACCCTAACATAAGTTTTCCATCATATAACTTAAAGATCACACATTTGTGTCTTTTTATAAAAACGGAAGTTTCATGCCAAGAGAAACATTCTAAAATAACTTGAGAGTGCAACTGTTCGCATTCAAATCTAAAGCACATGAAAAAACTTCGGAAAGCAAACATGAAAAAGAATTGGAACAGAAAAATCGTATTGACGCAAAGTGAATGCTTTTCAGATGATAATGCAGGGGCCTTCAAGACAAGTGCACAAATTACAAGCTTCCGCGGATAGAATTTCTGACCAACAAACACACCAAGTAAAAAGACCTCAGCAACATTTTCCACAAAAAAACCAATTTGTGGTTTCGGAATAACCTAACCAATATTAACAGACACACTCACAGAATTAGAGACGGCGGTGGCGCCTGGCGGAGGTGGAGATCCAACTTCCTCCGGACCGCGACGAATCGACGATGGACGAGTGAACAGGGGCGGAGGCGGAGGACGGAATTAGCATGATGATGGACGACAGTCGAACAGGACACCGGAAGGCACCGGCTTGACCAGGGCAGACGACGGCACGACAGAAATGGATGTGGAGATCGAGAGAGGCCGGGCCAACAAGCGGAATGGAACGGCTGCCGAATGAATGGTTTGATTTTTTGACCTAACTATCCATATTGATCCGCGTGTATTAAATGGACCGGAACCATTGATGGAGTTTGATCGACCGTTGAGATTTGATACCAAATTTAAGCATTGATTTGATACCAAATTTTAATAACCATACATTTTTGGGGAAAATGTTATTTAAACTCTGAACTTTCCCGTCTCGGCCATATTAACCTTCAACTTTAAAAAGTTCTAAAATATGCTGAACTTAATGTTGACTTTCGTATTGATTATTTAACTTCCGTTGACTAAGCCGATTTGGTCCTACCGTTAAATTAAATTACGACACTAACCAACGACGTTATTTTTCCGTTAATATGAAAAACGACGTCGTTTTTCATTTTAAAAAAAAGCTGATCGACAAAACCCTAATCGCGACGCGAACAAACCTCCGACGCCGAAACCGATTTGAACTCCGACCGATACATGCATCCGTCTTTGCCGATCGCTCTCGCCGATTTGAATTTCGTTTTAGACGTCCTCGTCAGTCATCTGAGTTTTTGAGTTCAACTGAGTGTGCATCTGAGTTTTTGAGTTCAGTTCCAGGAGGTTTTCAACTAGGCACCGATATTATGCAATACCGGTGCATAGTTAGTCAAATTAGGCACCAATATTTAAGGATACCGGTGCCTAGTTTCTTCCCGCCTCTTCGAATTGGTCCAAAAAAAAACTGAAATGTAGCTCAACGGTAAGGTAGGCAACGGTTTATGACAAACCGTTGCATATGTTGGATATATACGCAACGGTTTTTAATAACCGTTGCGTATGTGAGATCTATACAATAAACTGTTGCGTAAGTGGGATCTATAGGCAACGGTTTTAAATAAACTGTTGCGTATGTGGGATCTATACGCAACGGTTTCCAATAAACTGTTGCGTATGTTGGATCTATATGAGAAGGTGCTAGAAATTAGAAGGTGCTAAACGGGTGTATATGCTCTTAGTGAAATTAGGCACCGGTATTTAAGGATACCGGTGCCTAATTGCACTTTTTTTTAAACAAAGAAACTAGGAATACTGGTGCCTAATTTCAGTTTTTTTTTTGGACCAATTCGAAGAGGCGGGAAGAAGAGGACGTCTAAAACGAAATTCAAATCGGCGAGAGCGATTGGCAAAGACGGATGCATGTATCGGTCGGAGTTCAAATCGGCTTCGGCGTCGGAGGTTTGTTCGCGTCGCGATGGAGGTTTTGTCGATCAGCTGTTTTTTTTAATGAAAAACGACGTCGTTTTTCATATTAACGGAAAAATAACGTCGTTGATTAGTGCCGTAATTTAATTTAATGGTAGGACCAAATCGGCTTAGTCAACGGAAGTTAAACAATTAATACAAAAGTCAACATTAAGTTCAGCATATTTTAGGACTTTTTAAAGTTGAGGGTTAATATGGCCGAGACGGGAAAGTTCGGGGTTTAAATAACATTTTTCCCTTAATTTATTGCATTAAAATCTCAAGTTCACTCCACATCTACAATATGATAGAAAACATTCATCCTCCCTCATCCCTCATCTCTCATCAGTCATCCTTCATCCTTCATCCTTCATCCTTCACCGATCAAACAAACTCGCGGGTCGGTCCATTACATGGCTATTTAAAATATAAAAAATATTAAAAATTAAACCCATGAATCCGGCCCATTAAACGATTCATAAGAAATTAAAAATTGAAGCAAAAATATTGAAAGTTTGAGGGGAATTAAATAGACACATGAGAAATAATTGAAAGACACGTATTCAAAAGAAATTTATAAAGGGATCTCCCACATTTCACGGAACGATAGTTTCTATATAAATAAATTAGTTTGTTAACAATTTACACAATACTCTCACTCAAAATCCCATTTTCCACCCAATCACATCCCGCCACGTCATCAATTTTCACCACGGTTAAAACCGTTGCTTAGTTTGTTAGTTACTTTGTTCCAACCGGAATCCACCCGTACTTTTTACATTGCCCTATTCGCCTTCGTGGAAGCCGCCAGTGTCTCTCTTACCTTAAAAACTCCACAAGTCTTTTTTTTTTCACGCACATCCGATTTTCGATTTGGACTTCCATTTCGAGGTTCGATTCTACTCTGAAACTCACATTTTAGTGGATGTTGGATTACCGGTCTTCCTCGTCGCCGGCTATGAATTTATGGTCCGACGATAATGGTTCGATGATGGAGGCTTTTATGTCATCCAACGATCTGGCGGCCCTGTGGCCGCTCCAACCACCAACTTCTACAACAACGGCCGCGGTTGTTAATCATCGACCGCAACCGATTGTTAACCAAGAGACGCTACAACAGCGTCTCTTGGCGTTAATAGACGGAGCTAGGGAGAGCTGGACTTACGCTATTTTCTGGCAGTCGTCTTTCGACCACTCATCCGGAGCAACGTTGCTCGGATGGGGAGATGGGTATTATAGAGGAGAAGAGAATCGGCAGCAAAAGAGGCAACAAACTACTTTCTCCGAAGCGGAGCAAGAGAATCGGAAGAAGGTTTTACGCGAGCTAAACTCGTTGATTTCTGGAAATTCTTCATCATCTGACGCTGTGGTGGATGATGAGGTTACGGATACGGAGTGGTTTTTTCTTGTCTCGATGACGCAGTCTTTTTTAAATGGCGTCGGATTGCCTGGACAAGCGTATTTGACGGCTAATCCGATTTGGGTTACTGGGTCGGATACGTTGACGGGATCTGGATGTGAGCGAGCAAGGCAGGGACATGTATTTGGATTGCAGACGATGGTTTGTGTACCGGTAGCGAATGGAGTTGTGGAGCTTGGTTCGACGGAACCCATTTTTCAGAATTCAGATCTGATGAATAAAGTTCGAATCTTGTTTGATTTTAACGGAGCTGGTGGTGGTGCTGAGTTTGGGAGTGCTGGGAGATGGCCGCCAATGGCGGGCGAGGATCCGAATTGGATATCGGATCCAGGTCATGAACAGGGTAAGGTTGATCATCAAGCTGAGAGTAGTGTCGGTAACAAGAGCAACAACCTTAACCGCAGCTCTGTTTCAGCTCCACCAGCATCAGCATTAACATCAGCAGCAGCTCAAGTTCATGTGTCCGGAAGTGGGTTTTATCCGGCACAATCCGGCCAAATGGCGCAGGGTTTATTTAGGAACGAGCTGAATTTCGGTGAGTATGGACATTCGAATTCCGCAGATTCGAAGGCCATGAAAGCTAATACTGCTCCGAGTTTCTCGAAACCTGGGGCTGGGGAGATACTCAGCTTTGGAGAGAACAAGAGGAGCAGTGTGCCGACGTTGTATTCAGGAGCCGCCGGTGATAAGGGTGGGAAGAAGCAGAGGGCGATGTCGGTTTCTCTGTCTAGAGGGAGTAATGACGAGGGGATGCTGTCGTTCACATCCGGCGTGATTATGCCAGGGATGGTTAAGTCTAGTAACGGAGGTTTAGGAGGTGTCGATTCGGAGCATTCTGACCTGGAGGCGTCTGTGGTAAAGGAACCGGTTGTGGGGGCGGTGGTGAAGCGGAAGAGGGGCAGGAAGCCGGCTAATGGGAGGGAGGAGCCACTGAATCATGTAGAGGCCGAAAGGCAGAGGAGGGAGAAGCTGAACCAGAAATTCTACGCCTTACGAGCTGTTGTACCCAATGTGTCGAAAATGGACAAGGCCTCGCTACTAGGAGACGCCATTGCTTACATTAACGAGCTTCGGATTAAACTTCAAGCTACTGAGGCTGATAAAGAAGGACTCATGTCTGAATGCGAGTCGTTAAAGAATAACCTGATCACCAAAGATTCATCGGCGAGATATCAGATAGGCGGAACTCATATTCCTGTCGCGGATAGAAAGGACTTAAGCCAGTTGAATCAGAAAATGAACAAGCTGTTGGACTTGGAAGTTGGAGTTAAGATCATAGGATGGGATGCCATGATCCGAGTACAAAGCAATAAGAATAACCATCCTGCCGCCCGATTAATGCTGGCTTTGAAGGAACTGGACCTTGAAGTGCACCATGTGAGCGTTTCAGTCGTCAATGAGTTGATGATCCAACAAGCCACAGTAAAAATGGGAACCAGATTCTACACTCAAGATCAGCTCAGGCTCGCTTTGTCATCAAAAATATCCGAAACCCATTAGATCAGCTTAGCACTGACCATGTCGATCATAGTTTTGTTATACGCGGAATGCGTGCTGCTTCACGCGTCTTTAATGAGTCAGTCTCGCTTACGGATGGGTGGCGAAAATGATCGCCTCGCCCCGGTGAAGTCTTTTTTTAGCGTTAATAATGTGACATAGCTGTCCCTTTCATGGGTTGTAAAAACTTGGCAAGAGTAAGGCATTTCCACATGTACCTGATGAAAACTAAGTTCTGATCATCGTCCATTGTCCCAATCCTCTAATGACATACGCTCAAAATAGACATCAGGTTATCCAACACTCCTAACCGTTTTGACAAAGTTTTGTCCAAACAAAGTATAAAACGACGAGATTCCAAACATATCATGACGTTTGGCCTGAACTAAATATCATATGCCAAGTTCTATATCAACATGTCTTTTCAGTTTAGGCCATTAGCTCCTTTCAAGCTAAATGCTTAAAAGTTCGGGTAAAAATATATCCGGCAACAAGATATACCTACCCCGAAATAATATTTCATCCAAGGATAGTTGGTTAAGTAGTAGTAAGGCTAAGGCTCTTAGCTTTCGGTTTCCAAAAATGAACCAACATTCCTAATGACCATACAGTTACATACTCAACTTTTTGCGAGTAAATGAATGTCATAGCGGACAGTAAATCAGTTTCCATGTGCATCCCCAAGGTACCAAAAGGGCTGTGTATCGCAGCAGCGGCTATTTAATCAACCATGTGTATCCTTGCGCAGTTAAAACCGCCTGCATCCAAGAACGGGTGTATAATGGTTACATAAGAATAGATATAGGCATACAATGCTAAGAGAATGACTGGAGGATTGGTAGGCCCAGAGTATATCGTCAATACAAAGAGCCAGTCATATAGATAGCAGCATAGATTATCGCTGACAAGCAGAGCGTGAACTAACGATGACATCAAGCTTAAAGATACCTTCATTTAGTTTTATTTCTTGCATCTATTTTCCATTTTCGACAAATAGTTGAACCAGTCCTTGTTTCAATTCCACCATGGCCATAGGAATTATTATCATGTAATGATCTTCCAACTGGGGAATCACCTCTCAACTGAAGAAGCAAATGAGGCACTTCACTTTCACGGGACGATCCAACAGGTGAATTAGTTAAATAACTGGAACCAGATACTGGTTGGTTGGCGTCCTTCCACTTGTTTACAATACACGCGGGATGTATCGTTGATGGGAACCTGAGATAGTTGCTTTTGTAATTCATCTCGTTGGGCTTCTTTCTTAAGGATAAAAGCTTGAGCCGCTGTTATTGAGGTATCACCTTTTGTCAAGTCTGCTTCTAGGCGTTTTCTGGCTCTATACCTGCGTTGTCGCTCTCGGTTCGTAAGGCATTGGTTCAACACACCGTCATTGCTTTTTGTATCTTCCATCTTGGTGTAACATTGCTCAATTAACAACCACAAGTGCATATATATGATCTAAGAAAAACCGAAACTGAGATGCGAATCTCCAAAAAACCACATGTATGCGTTTTTCTATTCATGTGCAATTGGCTAAAAAATATAGTATATTGCTAACATATTGATAGCGTCTTTGAGTCAAATATACTAATCACTAGTTTGACAGTTTCGTAAAAGCTGAATCAGAGAAACCTTTTACGATAAACTCAGCCTTACCAATTAAGAAAACATTTGCCTTGAAAAGAAATCTTAGTCTTCATCATAAAACAGTTTTAAGTGTAATTCTTTGCTTCCATGGCAATTATCCTTCGTAAATTCTACTAATTATTTGTCTACAGCAGCATTAAGTCATGAACTGGTCACTGAAATCATAATAAATATAACCTGAATTATATTCATTCATAGGGCACACCACAGGCATTCGCAAGAGGCACAAGCTACCAAATTTGTCTGGCTTAAGGTAAAACAAAAACCACGACTGAACAATTTTCTTGTTTCTGATTTAACAAAAACCAATAACGATAACAAAGTTACCAAGGAAAAACAAATTGACAAAATAAGGAAAACAAATACATAAGCTTGAAACAAAGTTCAGCAACCTTCCCCAAGTATTGCGACAGAGAACATGCTGCATCATTGTAGCAACAGATAGATGCTTAAAAATTCAGGGACAAACCATATGCAAGAAGTCCAACACGGACCAAGGCACACTAAGCTATCCACTATTGTAAGTCAATTCGTATGACGGTACTATCCATGCAAAGCTTTACACTTATCAATTAATGGAAGCGCATGAGACGACTATGCAACCTGAATATCGGATTAATTGTCAAAGCAATATATATTTTTCATTGCTGACTTCTAAACATCCAACTCATACACTTTCCAGACAGGGTTGCCACCACACTTGAATCCATTTCAAAAATCTTCACAATCAAAAGGGAAGGAACCTTTAGAAAGTACAGTAATTTCACATTACTCCCTATAGTCTGCGGCTGCGCTGCACTTCTAAAATATTTATCTACAAAATCACTTCTCCTTCGCCAAAATAAACATTTCATTTTTTATAACGATTTGCTCATTTTCTAGACAAGAAATGGGCCGGTCTTGGATCAAACACTCTAGAAAAAGTTACCAACTTCCGGATTCTACACGCAACATACTTACCTTTTCAAACAGACAAAGCCAGCACAACACATGCTCAAAAACAGCTAAACTAAACTTCACTGGGATCGGAAACAATCAAACCTTCAATTTGCTTATCAATTGCAAGCTTAAATCCTAATCATTCAACTCACCATTCCCAAAGGTGATCCAAAAAATGAAAAGCTTCAAACCTTTTAGGGTAAAACAAGTAAATAAGCTTCCTTTACACATCAAACCCCCAAAACCAACTCTAAAAATTGCTTAAGAACCAGAAATTCACACCAGAAACAAAATCCCCAAAACCAAAACTCCACTAAAAAATAGAGGAATCTCAAATCAGCAATCAGCAAGTCAAAGATAAGCAAAAATGAAAATCAAGCTTGAAGCTCGGAAATTGAATTCAACCGAAGAAGCTTGTAAAAGTAAAATGTGTAACAAAAGCGAAAAGATTGTACCTTTTTTTCGCCAAATGATTCGGAGCTAATTTTGGAAGTGTGAGGGAAGGAGCCGTAGAGTGTGAATCAGATTTCTTGATGACTGTTTTTTTTTTTTTTTTTGGTAATGGGTTACACGAGTATAAATAGTTGTACAAGATATAATAAATATCTAGTACCTAAACTCAAGCTAACCCACAGGTCAACAAAGACACCAATACTCAAATAAATCACTAAACCCACACGATTCAATTAATGAATCGTTGGGAATAGAAACAACCTTATTAAATCACCATGACAATTAATCACCAGATCACCAAAAGTCATAGGACCCTTCAACAATTTGAGACATCGTCCCTTCCTATGCACCAACCGCCCCGCCGGTCCCCTCCTATGCACCAATCGTCCCCGCCGGAGGAAGCCACAAACGCAACGGAGCCAGCGTAGCAAAGACTTCACTTAATTGACTAGCAACATTCCGAACTCTTCTCCACAAAAGGCACTCCATATAATCACTTGTAACACTATGAGGATAGTCATATGGCAATAGTAAGCGTGGTATCACATCCTGAAGACACATCCACACATTTGCACCAGATGATGACACGATTGATGATGAAGACGACAATAGTCCAAGAGCTTCCACAAATTCATCCTGCCCCCGTCCCATCAAAACGGCCGACGTATTCTACGTTCCAAACCATCTCTCATCTAGTCCCATCAAGTTCCGGCATAAGCGGATGGATTGTTGAAGGGGACCGAGCCACACAAACACAGTGCACACAACCACGGAATCGGATCAGGCCAAACAAGCTGCCAAATCGACCAATGAAAACACAGTGACTCGGCTAAGGAAGGGCCACCGTTCCACACAAAATACCCACAAAATAACAATGAAATAGGAAAAGCTCTCATAGGTATGAAAACCTAGAGAAAATACACAAACTCTCATAAGGATGAATCCTTAGAGAAATAACAAACTCTCATAGGAATGAATACCTAGAGAAAATATACAAATTCAATACATGAGGAAAACACCTAGGGGTAGAGGAAGGAAGCCAACCTCCGTGAAGGAGAGCATCTTCTTCCACCCCGGATGAGAATGGCGCGGCGGAGGCTTGGTGAGCTGTGAGTTTTTGTGAAAGGAGCCTCACAGGTTCATATGCTAAATTCTTGATGACTGTTTGAATAGGATAGTTCTTTTCCTTTTCATAATTTGATTATATCGTTATAATGGATGCTGTTAGAGGTGTCAAATCGGGCGGGAGCGGAATGTTAACGGGCGGGTATAATTGGGTAATGGGCTTAATGGGAAAAATCCCGTTTAACCCATTAACACTATTATGATTAACGGAAGGGATTTTAATGGGTAATGAGATTAACGAATATTGGAATAATTTATCCCATTAAGTTAATGAAAGATAAATGAGCTCCTTTTTAACCGGCGATTTTTGAAATATCATTGAGTAATGTGACATTTTGACACTCCTATTTAGAAGTGTCAAATATAGCGAGAGCGGGGCGAGTACAATTGAGTTATAATCGAATGGAAAAAAAATCTTGTTTTGCCCATTAACACTATTGGGATTAACGGGCGGGATCTTAATGGGTATAGAGACCATTTATCCCAATAAGCTAATTGGAAAGTTAACGTGTTATTTTTTAACGGGCGGTTATCGGGATCCCATTGGGTAATGAGACATTTTGACACCTCTAGATGTTGTTATACGTATTTCTTTAAAATTATAGATTAGTACTAATAAATATGAAATTTTCGATTAATGATTAATGATAATTATTAATGCGAGTAGAAATGGTTGATAATTAATAATTAATTTCATTTTATTAACCCTCCCGCGCTCCTCCCCTGGCCGTGGAGGTTTCGACCCACCCTCTTCACTCATCAACATCTCCGTACATCCCAATGGCCACTTATCCCACTGCTTGATTCGTCGAATCTGATTATTTCAACCATCTCGAATTTCAGTTGGGTGTGACTGGAATTCGAGATGGAGAAGAGGTTGGTTTGAATCAAAGTATGGAGCAGAAGCGTGAGGCCTTGATGTTACTAGATTTTTAGAATATCCACCAAGTGTTTGATGATATGATCCAAAGAGCATATAAATGTTTTCCTTCTGGTGACGGGGCTTCTTCTAGTAGCAGTGGATATAGTTAATATGACTATTCTAACGGTTCTATGCAGACTGTTCGTTCGAGTAATTTGTATTCTATGAGTGGTTCTAATGCTTCAACTTCTAATGTTGTTTAGCACGTCTGGTAAGGCCAAGAGCACAAAGTTGTTTAACAGAGATGATAGCTATGAGCCGATGAGTACATGTAAATTGTTTGATGAGGGAATTGGAAGTACTCTGAGATTTTCTAAGCCGCAAGTTGTTGTTTCTACGCTGAAGCCATTCATCAGTGTTGATGGATTGCGGAGGTGTGACGGTTGGGTGTCAACGAGAGGCGTCATGTTGTGCAGTTGGGCTGGGCTGCGACGGGTGCTGACAGGATTTGAAACAATCTGGAATAACTGATTTCTGCTTCACGCTACCTTGTGGAATTCGGTTAAAATTTTATTTCCTCGTCTGCGGTGCAAGCCTACGGTGGGAGAAAGTCTTTATTCGAGCATCTATCACTTAGTTGTTAGATAACTCGTAGTATCATTGTTTCTTTTATTACTCATTTCTTTTTATTAGTTGTTGTTTTATCATGAAATGCGATTTTGATCGATGATCGTCATTCTTTTTGTATCACCTATCATTGATCCTGGTTCCGGGCTTAGATTTCGTGTTGTAATCTCTGAATCCCAATGTTCGGGAGATCTCAATCAATATGTATATAAGGGAATGAATCATATATAAAGGAGGTTTTAGAATAAAAAGTAAAAAGTAATCTTAGCCATTCACCCATTCAATCCGACCATCTATAAAAGTCAGTCTTTATATTAGAAAATAATAGGTTAAAAGGTAAAATTGTCAATGAACACGTTTTAATTATTAAAAATGTTATCTTTTTATTTGTTTTGAAAATTTCTACCGTTTATTATATTTTTCAATCCCATGATTTGTGAAACTCATTTAATTTTATTAATATCTTATTTAAATAAGGGTGGTAACATATCAATCTGATTTTTAAAATTTTATGTGA
>JAWWMW010078696.1:0-13131 GCA_035048345.1 Echeveria elegans
TGTCAATAAAAAGAGAGGAATGAGTAGCCTAGTAGTCATCCATATTCAGCTAACCCGTCTATAATAACGCACATGAAACCACATTGATCACCACACTGGTGCCATCAAATGCAAAAATTATGCCCCACGACATCTAATAAGTTTGATCATGCAATCACGAATCAACCGCAGAAAATCAACGACACAATAATTTTAGCATGGTTTAGTTGCCTCCTGCAACCTACGTCCACAGACAAGTAGGAGGAATTTTATTAGGGTTTGTTCTATCCAGATTACACGCACATAACACTGTATGTATAGAGATTATTACTGGGATTGTTACGTGGGCTTCACACCCAACAAATCTTTCACTTGAAGTCACAGAACAATGTTCACCTGGACTTCACTGTGTTCTTCAGTAATCGGTCAACAGAACTCAATGTTCCAACACCTTTAGTTGTCATCAGCCTTCTTGATCACTTAGAAGACTTCGTTGAAACTTTCCTCCGTTTCAACACACCAGTCATGGTTGAATCTGCTACTAACTCGCTTTCCTCGGTTCCAACCGGCTCCCGCTGCTGCAATCAATTTCCATACTTAGTAAGAACTCTTCCGGAGATATTTCAACAGCTGGAATACTGGTTCTCCTGACCCATTGTCTTTTAGGAATGTTGGCTGAGACACCACCCATGCTCCCACTGCAACTGATACCTCTGACTTGCCTACACAAACCTTTCCGCGCTTGCTCAAACTGAATCGTACCTATAACTCTAGGTTTCTCTCTTGCCAATACAACCCTCTTCTGTCCACAAGATTCAGTGAACCGGACTTTGTTTATCTTCTGAACTGGGGCAGTCACTCCCTCAGAAGGTACCCCGACCATACAAAACAAACCTCTCTTGCTTCCGGAGGCAACAAAAATATTTCTTTTCAATACCTTCCATTGCCTATTTCCGAACTTCACTACGTGTCTTTATGCATCCAACTAAATGACAGAAATCATACTTTTCGTCAAGCCAATAACAATTCTAACATCCTTCACAGTCCGAAACCGACATGCGTCTTCAAAAATATGTCAAAATTCTCCAACTACAAGATTCTGCAACGCTTAACTGCAGTGGGTAGCATGAAATGAAACACCAGAATCCAAGACCCAAAGATCCATATTACTCTCTTCACTACAGAGAAAGAAGATCGTTTGCTGAATCTTCTGCAACATTCACTTTGTTTTTCGGGCACTGATCCCTAATTTGCCCCACCTCCTTGCAGTTCCACCACGTTAGACCTGAGTTGTCACGAGTCTTTGACTGACGTCTCCTTCTATTCTTGCTCCCACTACCTCAGCTATTCCTTCTGTCTTGACTGACTTTTAGCAGTTCACCCGATGACTCCTCCAAACTCCTTCTTTTAATGTCCTCGCCAAGAATGAGATCACGAATCTTCTTAAATGTGAATCCATCAGATCTCGCTGAACTAGTAATAGTTGTTATCGTTTCAGACCAACTATCAGACAATGATGATAGCAGTAGTAAGGCTTAAACGTCATCATCGAACACAATGCCGACTGACCCAAGTCTGGCTAAGACTAAATTCAATTTGTTGACATGACCGTAACTGAAATGCTTTCCCTCATCCTTGTGTTCACCAGCTCTCTAATCAGGAAAAATTTTGTTTGCTGCAGATTGCTTCTCGTACATATTCGACATCGCTTGTATTATACCTTTCTCCTACAGAATGTTGAACGCAACATATATCACTACAAAAAAATTGATTTAGCTTCAACTTTTGTGGATGCTTAATTGGAATTTATGGTCGCTAATGAGATTTAACGACCAGAACTTGGACGCTAAATGTGGTCGCTAAAATGCTGGACGCAGATGACATTTAGCGACCACAACAATCAGCGTTCATGTGGTCGCTATTTATTCCCTAACTTTAATAACATAAATATTTTCAAAAATATAAATATTAGCAACCACTTGGTCGCTGAAAAATTAAGTAAATAATTTTAGAAATTAAAATATTAACGACCACATAGTCGCTAAAGATTATATTTTGGAAAATGTTTTCGTTATTAAAATTACAGAAATAATTTAAATTAGGGAATAGATAGCGACCAGGTGGACGCAAAATTGAGCGACCACTTGGACGCTAAAGTTTAATATAAAATAAAATTAAGTATAAAATTTTTAATATAAAATTTATTTCATAAATAATAAATAAAATATAAAAATAAGAAATAATAAGAAATTTAAATTTTTAAATATTCAATATTAAAATGTTTTAAAAAATAAATATTTTTTAAAACATAAAAAATACAAGCTAATCTGCCTACGGTGCTGGTGCCTGGAAGAGGAAGCCCCATCGCCCCGCATCTCGGAAACCCAAGCCTCCATCCTCCGTTGAGGCTCCTCCATTTCTGTCATCCTCCGTTGAGCCTCCTCCATTGGCTTCTTCATTTCAGTCATCTCTTATGACAGCTGATCATTGTGGCACTGCAGCTGGACGGGGCGAGAAGCCTCGCGCCTGGAAGAGGTAATCTACTGGGTGAAAAACTCAGGCGCTACTCCTCCAACTCTAAAAACTGCCCCGCCGGGGATAACATCGCCAACCGCCTCGAAATATGCCTCGCAGGAATCCTGAAAGGATAGCTCCTGATCAGACTGCTGGCTGCTCCTCTCGGTGAGGATCTCCTGAGTCCAATCCTAATACATGTTAAATAATTATTAAAATAATGAATAATATTTTAAAATATTAAATGAAAAATATTAATAGTTACGGAACTTACCGCTATCTCATGCGAACGCTGATCCACTAGTTGAGTACGCTCCGACGCGCGTGAATGAGTGTGGATCATCAACCCGTGATGCGTGACTGGCCTCCCGAGTTCCGCCTCCTACATATAAAATTAATCATTTGTAAAATAAATTAAAAGTTTAAAATAAGGGTTAATTACAGAAAAAGACCCATATTTGTAGCACTTTTTTTCAGATGACATCCCTCAGTTTATTTTTCACACTTAAAGACCTCCACATTTTCTATGTTATCATTTCGACATCCTCCGTCATAATTAATGACGATTAACTACTTAATCATAAGTTTAAAAACTTTAGGGATCTCAAATTGATAATGAAAAAATACACCTAAGCCTCTCCCCCTCTTCCCTCACCACCACCACCTTCTTCTGCACCACCAAGCGACACCGGTGCTCGATCATTCCTATGGACCCCGTTGTGTGGAGCGTCGAGTTAGCATTACGATTTGCCTTTTGTCGCTCCCGGAGTGCGGCTAAGGCAGGCTTGTTCCATTCCGTCATCCTCCGGTTCCAGCTCGCATCATCTATCCAGCGAGGCTGTATCTTATCTCTTCGAAACTTGTAGATGAGGTCATTGTAGCGTTTCCCCGCCCGCTTCTCCAATCTCTTTTGAATCTTGGCGGGGTCATATCTTCCGCTGTATCATCCCAGCGGAAGTGCAGTTGAGACAAAAAAATTAGCTTGACAGCGGTCTATAGACGCTCTACTGGCTTCGTGAAACCTCCAAACGTTCCGATCTGCCTGGGAGGTGATGACGGTAGTAGCCACGCACGCAACCCTGAAACTGAGCTCCAAACTACAATGTAAATTAATCAATAATTTTTTTAATTTATGATTTGACAGACTACAAATAATAATTAAAAAGGAAGTAAAACTAACCTGTCGCCAGTAACAATCCAATCCCAGACAGCACCCTCATCGAAGGTTTGCGGCATGCGTGCTATCTAGGAGCTGGCACCACTACAGCAGAGGCGACGACATCAACAAAGGCGGTGGTATTAGCAAAGGTTGCGGCGGTAGCAGCAGCAGAGGTGGTGGATTTTGTGTAATGCAAAGTGCTTGTTCCTCCTTGCTGCGGATCGGGTGACGCCAAGTGGGAAAAGTCGTTTAACTATATATATTCATCAGTGTCCATAGACGCGGGCGAATTTTCCCTAGACTGGGGAGCGTCACCCGTGACCCTTGGGGGACGTGCAGCACGACGACGTCCAGTCATAATCTTAACAATAATATAAACATATCTCAGTTAACAACTAATTCAATAAATTATCAAAATGAATCAAAATTCACTACAAAATTCACAATTCATAATTTAACAACAATATCAACAGTAATGACGTATATAAACATACAAATTCACATGATCAACAATAATGACGTATATAAACATACAAATTCACAAATATTATCAAAGCCAACAAATTCAATCATATGCAAACATAAAATTCACAATTTAACTAAATAACAAAAACATTATAAACAACAAAAACATATATAAGCACGCAAATTCACATATATACACTAAATAAACATAAAACTCACAATTTAGCTAATTCAACTTAAAATTCACAATTTAACTAATTCAACGTAAAACTCCACTGTAATAGTTTGCTACAAATCTTTTAGCCAGTATATGACAATGCACCTCATCTGGAGAATGAAATCGCCTATTCCTACACTTCGTACACAGACAACGCATGCTCGGATTATCTACGTTATAGGTGGACATGGACGTGCAAAACTCTATAAATTATTTTACCCCATCGACAAATTTGTCGTTATAATACCCACTAATAAGCCGCATGTACATCCACTGACGCGTGCAGTATATGCGATAAATATTTCGTGCGTCAAAAGAATTTGTATTTCGACCAGGGCGACCTGGTGTCGAGCCCACGGGAACAATGTAATTTAGTTATATAGCTTATTAGTTTTACGGAAATAAGTTCTAAAGTTTTTAAGTCTTTTGGTCGCAAATTTTGTTTTGCGGAATTTTTTGTTGTTTAAACTATCGAATAAAAACAATGACAGGAATTAGACTTCACCACTAACACTTGCGGAAATTTATCAAACATGTTACAGAAATAATGTAGAGTTTATTCAGATGATTCTAATGTAAAACTTAGCAGAGTTTTAACATTCTTGTTCTCACTCCCGAATATTGAACTATCACATGAAACTAATATGACGATATAAAATATCGTAGAATAAAACTAGCACTAATCTCAATCCTCCCGTTACTTTGACTAGTATTCGTTTTAAACGTTTTAGGCTAAGTTATTGGTTTTCACTCAAGTATCCTCGCTGCTCCCGCTTTGCTAATATACTCGATTTTAAGATTGTTTTAATCCCTAAATTATTCTAAGTTTATCTTCCTATTCTTCCTTAGATAATACTACGTATACAATTTCCATCAAGCATTTTATCAAACACTTAATTTACATCACGTATGCATGGCTTCAATTACATGTTTCAATCTGATTTCACTCATAAAAATATTGATTCAACATGTCTAACAATCCACAAGCATTAGGGATTCATCGAATCCCCATCATAAAGTCACTACTCACTCATTTCGAGTGAGAATACAAACATAAGTATATATGAAAATTGTACTGAATTTAACAGAGTAAAGAGAGTTGAAACACTCAGTTTTTTGTGCTGATGATGATTCAAATGATGCTCCTTCAAATTGGACAAGCTTGAAGCTTCAAAGACCCACCGGAAGTCCTCCCTTTAGCCGACTGTTTATCCGAGTTTTTGGGATGAAGTGGCTGTCAATTGCTGCTGAAAACCCTAAGACCATGTTGTATTTGTAGGCTAGGGTCGAATTTTAGTCCAAATGTCTCATTTTCCATTTGCTTTTGTGTTGGAAAATCGAAGGGTCACAAATGACTGGGCTGCTCGATCGAGTGTCTGGGTTGCTCGGTCGAGTGACCCTGGTAAAATGATTAAAATAATCATTTTTGGTCTATCTTGCTCGGTCGTGCACTTGAGTTTCTCGGTCGAACAGAATTACTTAGCCAAATTTCTTTGCTCTTTTTCTACTCGATCGAGTGAATGCTTTTGCACTGAACTTGGACACTGATTTTGACTGTCCTAACGTTCGAATCCCTTCTTGCAATCAACATAAGAGTTGTAGCTCTTCGAATTAGCTTTCCATTTCATCTTGATTCACATCAATCAGATGTCGTACGTCTTCTGTGGAAATTATTGAAGCTCCGAAGGACCAATGAATTCCTCGTAGTTGAAATCTTCATTTTTTTCCATTGAATTGACGTCTTTTTCATCACATTTCTCTGTACACTTCTTCAAGTCATGTGAATCGCGTTTTAGCCCTGAAACATCATCGAGGGTATCAAAATCGATATATTTTATCATTAAATCAAAGAGAATATGAGCGAAATAGTATGAAAATATTAGACATAGTGTTCACTCATCACTAAGCTTTCCCGTTAAAATGTCCCCTAATAAAACAACTACAAAATCATGAAATAAGAACATACAAATTAATAATAAAAATATATTTCATAGATGAAGTGCAAGTCTCAAAACTTGACTAACACAAGCTCATGCTCGTTTTCCGATACTAATAAATTAGCTCGAAACACTTGTTGAATTCATCATCATCCAAAATAAATTACAATACAAGAAATAAGAAAAATAGAAGAAGTCTTGGCCGTAATCTTGGTTGGATCTCGGTTGCGCGCTCCTTGGTCTTCTTGCTCGGCGTGTGGCCTATGTTGTGGAGAGGTAGGATGTGTAGAATTGGACAATGGGCGGAGAAAAGCTGTGTTTTTTTGTGCTGCTCCTAACACTCTATTTATAGTGCTAAGCTCAGCAATTGATAATGCTTGATTCACTTCAACTCTCATTTGAGTTCGAATTTGTTTTCTTGATAATGTTGCTTAACTATGATTGGCTTTATCTACTGGGAATTAAGATTGAGGTTGAATTCCCTTCGTCGTTATAAGAAATTCAGTTTTTATTTTCAAATTTCGAATGTTGGCGTCATGGTCAATGCATCGACCCAGGTCATAGCCAAGTAGTCAGTGCGGTCAATGTACAAATAGCGTCCCAAGTTGCTCTTCGTCCACGTCTGACTATTCCTTACCCATCCATGCAACTCTCTGATTCTGCACATTTCTGAACTCGATCTTTGACCTTCTTAACTTTAGAATCTGCCTTCATGGTGAACACAAAAGATGTAGATCTATGCGTCAGCTTTCCAAAGCTTTTTGTTTTGGCTCAATTGGACCACGAATGATTTCTCTAGAGCCTTCTTAAGTTTACAGATGCAAAACCAAGATTGCGCAAACCGAATGTCCTTGCACAACTTTTTTTGCCCTGGCCATGCACTTGCCTCGCTCCTTGCACAGCTTGTGCTAGGTCATCTTTAAACAGCTATAGTTTACGCCTTGCTCCTCCAAGTCTGTCGAAAATTTATTCCAAGGAAAATTGTCTTTAAATGTAATGTTTTAGCTTGTATTTATTATTCTCTCCTTTTATACCCTGAAATACAAAATTATACCAAAAGTGTAATCTTATACACATAATTATGCAAATAAGTCTAGTATTAGGGATCCAAACAAGCATCAAAATACGCTCTATCAATGGTGTTGTCCATTATTCAAAACTCTCTTGAAGCATCAATCTTGGAGGCATATTCTTATTGTGATACGACCAAAGACCTATGGGACACTCTCCACATGGTGTACGGGAACACGTCCAGCTTGAGCCGAGTTTTTGAAGTCAATAAGGCTATCAACAAACTGAATCAAGAAGATATGGAGTTCACCCAACACTTTGAGAAATGTAGGTCCCTATGGGCTGAATTTGAGATGCTTAGACCAAGCACAAGTGATCCTGCAACTCTGATTGAACGAAGGGAGCAAGACAAGGTGTTTGGGCTTCTCCTCACATTAAACCCAACATACAATGACCTGATCAAACTCATCTTGAGAGCTAACAAGCTTCCAACACTTGAAGAAGTGTGTTCTCAAATTTAGAAGGATCAAGGTTCTCTCGCTCTATTTGGAGTAAAAAAACACTCTCCATGACGAACAAAGCAGAACTGATTCAAGCCAACAAAGTGGGGTACAAATCAGGAGAAGGGAAGGTTTTTACTTGTGAACATTGTAAGAAGAAATGGCACAAGAGAGACAAATGTTGGTTCCTTCATCCTCACTTAAAGCCAAACAAGTTTAGAGATGGAAAAACATACCTGTCCAAAGAGGAAGAAGGACAAGCACCAAGGATGCGATGATCGGGAGATCAGACCTTGAACCCCTCATCAAAGCTCTCAAAGAAAATTTGGGTAACTCGGGTAACACTTTTGGTAAATCATTTACTGCATCAAACATTTCCAATTCAATGATTATAGACTCAGGAGCATCTCATCACATGATTAGCAACTCTAAGTTGATTAAAGATGTTGAGCGTGCCTTAGGAAATATTGCATTTGCGAATGGTGAACGATGTCTATTATGGGTGTAGGAAACCTTGAGCTATTTTATAGAAAGTGTAGAGGTTTTTTACATGCCTAGTTTTACTTCAAACTTGCTGTATGTTAAAAAGGTTGCAACTAATTTGGATTGGAGTGTTATATTTAGTCATAATGATGTCCAATTTCAGGATATTAAGAGTCACTTAATACTTGTCAAAGGAGTAACCAAAGAAGGATTGTATTTACTTGAAGACACTAAGTCCCTAAATAATGTGAATTGTGCCTTTAGCTCCTGTGTGAACAATGATAAAGTGTGGCATGCCAGATTAGGACATCCTCATTCTAGAGCTCTTAACCATATGTTACCTAGTATTTCTTTCAAGAATGATGACTGTGAGGCTTGTATTTTGAGTAAACAATGAAAATCAATATTTCCAAAATCTAAAACTATTTATGAGAATTGTTTTGATTTGGTTCATTACGATGTATGGACTCCTCTTTGTATGTATAGGGAAAATCATAAGTACTTTGTTACATTCATTGATGAGAAATCTTAGTATACATGGCTAACACTGATTTATTTTAAGGATAGAGTTCTAGAGGCCTTTATAAACTTTTATAACTATATTATTAACCATTTCAATGCCAGGATAAAAGTTTTGAGATCAGATAATGATGACAAATACAATATCAATGCCTTCAAACAACACTTGATAAATCATGGGATTACACAATAAACAAGCTACTCGTATACCCCTCAACAGAATGGAGTGGAAGAGGGGAAGAATAGGCACTTAATGGAGGTAGCAAGATCGATAATGTTCCACACCAATGTGCCTATGAGGTTTTGGGGAGATGTCATGATAACCGGTTGTTACTTTATCAACCGGCTTCCAACAAAAATTCTAGATGATGTATCACCTTAAGAGGTACTCAACAAAACCAATGCTTCCATTGATCATTTACATGTATTTTAGTGCCTTTATTTTGTGTTAATCTCATGAGAATAAATAAACAACTTAGAAGCCAAGAGCACTACGGCAATATTCCAAGCAATCTGTTCCTTGGCTCATTGTCCTCAAAAGCATCAAGTGTTCATCGGCAAGCTAGATGAAGGACCAGTGCCAAGAACTTATGAAGAAGCCAAGGAGTATAAGGTGTAGAGAGAAGCCATTAGAGATGAAACCAAAGCAATGAAGGTAAATGACACTTGGTATGAGTCTAATCTTCTAAAAGGAAAGAAGATAGATCAAGCAAATGCGTTTTCACAATCAAATACAAGAGCAAGGTCAAATTGTGAGGCATAAAGCAATGTTAGTGGCAGGAGGATTCACCCAAACTTACTGGTAATACTTTCTCAGTACATTTTGCTCTAGTGGCTAAGCTCCATACTTTAAGAATCATTCTTTCCCTTGCAACTAACCTTGAGTGGGAACTGTGGCAGATGGATGTCAAGAATTTCTTTCTTCTAGGAGAACTTGATGATGAGATCTACATGTGTCCCCCTCCTGGCATAGAAAACTCAATCAAGACGGGAAAAGTGCTAAGCCTGAAGAAGGCTATTTATGGCTAGCAATCTCCAAAAACTTGGTATCACAAGCTGAGCTCAACTCTTTAAAGAAAGGATTCAAGAGATCAGAAGTCGATCACACTAATTTGTCTGGTCCAATAGGTATAGTTGTCATCCTTTTTTATGTTTATGATATCATCATCACAGGGAATGACAAGTCAGGTATACAAGCTACCAATATTTTCCTAAAAGTTGTATTTGATATCAAAGATTTGGGAGAGCTAAAGTACTTCCTTGGAATTGAAATATGCCAATCGAAATAGTGGCTCTTCTTCTCCCAATGGAGGTACGCTCTTAATCTTTTGTATGAGGGGAAAATGTGGAACAAAGCCAGCAAAGACATCCTTTGAGGAAGGCTATAAAGTCATTAAAGAGGGGGAGTTTGAAGAACAGTCATTTGAAAATGCTGAGCAATATCGGAGGATGGTTGGTAAACTCATTTACTTAACTATTTCTAGACCTGATATTTGCTTTGTTGTAAATCAAGCGAGTCAACATATGCAAGCACAAAAAATGCATCATTAGAATATGGTGGAGAGGATCCTTAGATACCTTAAAAGTCACCATGTCAAGAAAAATGGATGTGATGCAATGGAAGCACTGAAATTGTGGGATACTATGATGCTGATTGGGCTGGAGATAGAGTGAATAGGAAATCTACCACGGGCTATTGCACTTTCATTGGAGGCAATCTAGATACTTGGAAGAGCAAGAAGCAGAAAGTGATTTCATTCTCAAGTATCGAAGCAGAATATAGAGCAATGAGGAATCTCACCAATGAACTCATATGGATCAAGACTCTTCTTAAAGATTTAGGCATTGAGTCTCCAACACCTATCACCATGCATTGTAACAATCAAGCAACAATCCACATTGCTTCCAACTCAGTGTTTCATGAGAGGACCAAATATATTGAGGTTGATTACCATAAACTTAGGCAGATGGTAGAACAAGGAGTGATTCTTCCCTGTTATACGAGAAGTGAAGATCAGTTGACCGACATCTTCATCAAAGCAGCAAGTTCAAAAGTATGTGAGTTTATCCATTCAAGACTTGGACTCACTAGCATCCTTCGATGGTAAGTACTTAGACCATGAGGATTTGCACTCTTTTCATAAGAATGATTTTATCCCATGAAGTTTTTCATACTTAGGTTTTCAATGAGCAAGTCTTCCTGATTCCAATATTGACCCTTATAGGTTGTCGAGCTTGAAAGGATCAGTATTGAAAGGAAGAAGCCTTTGGAACCTTTGGCGCGGAGAAAGGATGCTCATAAAATCATTAGAGCTCGAAGGAGCTGTTAGGCATGTGCTTAAATGTTTATAGTCGTTGGGCTTGTTAGTAGTCAGCGGTTCTAGGCAGCATTTACTTCACTAGCCGTTTGAGTACTAGTCTTTGGAGCTAGATACTATAAAAGCTTGTATGCTCTCATTTGAATAAAAACAATCAGATTCTGCTCTTCTCTCATTCTCTTCATTTAGTATATTCTTCACATTCTCTGATTCTAACATCCTTCACTGTTTTTAGTTACTTGTTCATGCTTCAGAGCCTTATTCAGCACATTCTAAAGCATGAACCTCTCTACTCAAACTCAATATGTTGTCCACTGAATAATGTTATCCCCTTTATTTTTTATAGGCTCATAGAGAAGGCTTCATCTTGTCCCTTCTTCCATCTATGTTTACTCTTTTACTTGGTCCTCAAGAAAAATATATTTGCCAAATTTTCTTCAAGGGACAAGATCTTCTTACGCATTATATTGTTGTTCCTTTTTGTAAGGCATCCTACGACCGATATTCATTTCATCGTGGTTCACATCAATCAATTCTTGGGGATCACCTCACTCACTTTCATCACATCTTTGATAAGATTAGATGTGATCTTGAAGATGGGACAAGTGACTATTTTACTTGTTTTCCCGAGAACCCTATTGTGTCTCCTTAACTTGGTCTACACACAATATGTCCCATAAGATAATATTTTGTTTCCTTACTTAGCATCGTGGCACCGAAACATCAAGTGGGGATAAAGAATAATTTGTTACACGTAATTCGTACTTGGTCTTCCCAAGGAGTGTGACACATAAGACATCTCTTAATATCTTTGTCTCAGTCACTATCCTCGTCTTTAATTTGACCATAGTTCAGTACTAGTTCTACTGTACTTGAACTATTAACATATTGGAGGGAGCGTAATCGGTTAACATATTGGAGGGAGCGTAATCGGTTCATGCCTTCTTCACCAAGTGCTAGACTTGATGCACTCCATCCTACACAATAGTGAAACGGTCAACCGTTCTTTAAGATATCCTATAAGAATTAGAACCTTCTCATAAGGATACACCAAGTGCCACATTAATCTTTTAATCAATCTTTGTCTTTTGATAATAATGACATTGATTACATCAGCAACGTGGGCTAGCTTCAGCTTACTTGACATCCGCTCTAGACCACGCTCCAGGATCTGCTTTAGCGAATGAGGACATACGCCTAAATTCCCCTGAATTAGCACTCTTCTTGTTGACGTGCGTTACTTCTTCTCTTTCAATGAATAATTCTCCATATTGATTTTTAGTAGTTTCCGAATAATGGCCACCTTAAGCAATCTAGTCATCATCTTTGACAAACAATTGTCATCATTGCTCATGACGAGTCTTGTAGCTCTCTATCCGTAGTTTAATAGTAAACTAATCATTTGTGAACTTATATTTCAAATATGAAGTTTATATATATATATATATATATATAAAGTTTGAATCGGTAAATTTAACGACGTTTGACTCATAAATGAGTATCATGGTTGCTTCTAAGTTTGGTTCAGTCTGGTTTTTTTGTTCATCCGAAGGGCTCCCTTAACGTTGGAATCATTCCTTGGTGTAAATATGAAAGTTGTAGTTCCTTGGGTCTTCTTTCCAACGCAATTTATTTCATCTTGATCGGATAACGGATGCTCCCTGTGGAATTTTTCAAACTCAAAATGTCAAAACTTTCATTTTGATCTGAGGCTTATTCGGTCGAGTAAGGGGTAATACTCGATCGAGTAAGTTTCTCTGAGGAATTTACTTGATCGAGCTATATTTGGCTCGATCGAGTGACCTAACATCAGAATTAGTCTTCGTGGTCAAATCAAAGTTGTACAGCTTTACGTTAGCTTTCTAACGCACTTTGTTTCACTTCAATCAAACAACGTATGCACCTTGTGGAAGCTTTCGAAGCTCTAGAGGTCGAAATTGCCGATTTTACTCAAATAATCTCCATTTTTGCTATGTTTTGCTTCAAACTTCTATAATCAACGTAAATTGCATTTTAAGCCTGAAATAGA
>JAWWMW010078717.1:0-13130 GCA_035048345.1 Echeveria elegans
GCTCAATCATTCGGTATTCGAGTTATATCCTCCCTTTCCATTTCTAAAAATGTATACAGCAGAAATAGTCAGGAAAAAAAAAAAAAGAACAAAAGACTTCATCATCCATTAGTAATCCATCAGTGAAAATTCATGGTTTTTGTATCCTTTCAGTACAGTCTAGGCATTTTTGTGATGTAAATGTGGACTGAGCACAGTTATTCTATTGCAGTGAATACATGAACTATCATGATCGCAATGTTCAAATTGCCAATCGACATTGTACTCAGTTCGAGACGCATATAAAGTGTCCAGAGACAGAGTCAAGTGTTGAAGTTGAACATATGGCTTTCAAGCTCTCTACGTTTTAAGATTAGCCTCAGATTGTTTTTATATACTTTTAAATCTACAGGACGAGAATTTTCATATGTAGATTTGTCCCTGATTCTTGGCGAGCTGATATCTTTACTCTAACGACAGAAAAATGGCAATGATAGTTTACAAGAGACATCTTCCCAGTGAGTCATTTTATGTCTACCACAAGTTGCTTTTCAGTTTTATTTTAATATGGTACTTAGCAAAACATTGGGAATACTCTGACAACCAGACACTATTTTTTTACCTGGAATTTTCCATAATCCATTTTCTATGATGTGCAATTTCAACAAGCTTCTTACAAATAAGAGTTAATTTCACAAAATCACCTGTACAAGTTTTCACAAAACCACTATTATATAAAAATATTTTCACTAAACCATTTGTATAAAATTTTAAGTTAATAAATGACCATCTTTGTTAATGTGAAAATTTTGTAAATTTTTTTAAAAAATGCAAAAAATTTATTTAAAAACATAAAAAAATTATATCATGTTAGAAATAAATTATATTAATTATAAAATAGTTTAAAGTATATTAAATAAAAATTTTAATTTTTTTAAAATAACAAACTGTATAGAAAACTTTATTATTGTTATAAAATTAAATACTTTTTAAAGATACAAAATTTCAAATCGAAACAAAGTCAAACAATGTTAATTTATGTTATGTATGTTTATTTTACATTTTTCCAATTTTTTCTATTTACAAAGGTCATTTGTTAACTTAAAATATTATATAGGTAATTAATTAAAAATTTATTTTATAGCGATGTTTTTGTGCAAACAGATACACAGGTGATTCTACTCAATTTACACTGCAAATAAACATTTAACTGCAAACAAACAAAATCAAGTCTGTTATTTCTGTTACTGTAAAGAAACACTTTCCCTACAAAACCCGTTAGGCCACTTGACTCCTCTTCATCACTTCCTCCACAGTTTTCTCTCCTTGTTTTGAATCCATTCTCCGCCCGATCAAAAACATCAAGCTTGGAATTTGGGACAGGATCTGAAGCATGGCTTCCTTGTCCACCACTTCGTCGAGGAAGGCACAGAGCTCGGGAGGATCAGATTCCCAAGGGAGCATAAACATTACAGTAAATTTTGCAAGACAAACATGCAGTGGACCATATGTAAGTTTGTCAAGAGAAGATCTAGACATGTCTGGAGACATGTCGACAGATTACGTGAATTACACAGTGCATATTCATCCGATACCAGATAACCAGCCTATGGATACTTCTGTGGCGGTCAAGGCTGACGAACAGTATGTTTCGAATTCTCTGTTTACTGATGGGTTCAATAACGTGACGAGAGCACATTTGATGGATAAAGTTATTGATTCTGAGGTTACTTATCCGCAAATGGCTGGTTCCAGAGGGTCCGCTTGCGTCATGCCCGCTTGTGATGGTAAAGGTCATGAATGACGAGCGAAGCAATGATGTCTCTCCTCGCGAATGCAGGTACTTTTCTGTAAAGGAATTTCAGGCAATCAAACCGTGCACTTTTATTGAAACGTTTGAAATGCTGATTTATGTAAAAATGTAATTGCAGATTCAAAATCTGTTGAGATTGTTTCATGGATGCTCAAAAGGATACAGGACTTTGTCCGGGCTGCAAGGAGCCGTACAAAATGGGGGGGGGGGACTATGATGACGAAGTCCCGATTTCTATAGTGGGGCGCTACCACTACTAGCATCCCATTCGAGGGCTGAACAAAACATGACAGTGTTGAAAAGAAGTACAGAAGAATTCGATCATAACAAATGGTTATTTGAAACTAAAGGAACTTACGGTATAGGGAATGCAAATTGTGGCCGCAAGACGATGTCTATGGAGGGGACGACGGTGGGGAACGGTTCACCGGAGGAGGCATGGTTGAGCCAAATGATAAGCCATACTTAGAGTCCCTCGCGAGCCCCTAGACGCCATTGCGGTCGCTGAAGCCGTCTCTGTCATTTCCTGCTGGTAAGTTTCACAGTTCACAAGACTCTGTCTTTAGTTTGGGATATGTTCTTGTTACATTGTTCTTCGTCTTATAAACAGGTATGAGGATAAAACAGAATGGGGAGACCGAGTATCCATTTCCTAAAGGGTTGATTGGGAGAAGAGGGAAGACTCCTTTCATCGTGTTTGTGTGATCTGGTCTTATTGCGATTACCTTGTCATTGCTGTAGGTAGCTGTGAATCCTAATGCAGGAGCTGCTGCCGCCGGGACCGGTGTTTCCGGAGAATTTACCTTCCCTTGATCAGCAGAAGATGAGCTTTTGTTGCAAGTATACAAAAACAAAACAAAAAAAAAAGTTTGAATCTGATCGTTAGCATTTTATTTAATTTTACTGTTTTTAGTTTTAGATGAGTGAAATGCAATTTATACACTTATAGAGCCTGATTTTCAACATTATCATACAAAAGACATGTGCTTACTGCCTTCTTAGTTTGTCTTTACAGGCGTTCGAATCGATCAAATATGCTTTGGAAGTTTTGAAGAACTATCAAATCCTGCTGTATAGTAAAAATGAAAAAAAAAATTCATGCTTGAAACATGACTTCTTGGAAGCATGCTCAAAAGCGTTATCAGTAGGCCATAACCCCTTCTACCTATTTGAATCATTACCGTCTTGATTAAACGATCAAGAGTTCAACCGACTTTCAATACCTCTACCAATGGACATTTACGTAAACATTTGAACATGAAGAACAAGGAATATGCTGAAAAAAACAAAACTAAAAACGCATCCTCATCTACATGGTCAAACAAAATCGAAAAGTTCCTTTTGCAACATACAAAGCACAGGCTGAGTTATTCGTTTTTTCAAGCGGTTGCCTTGATTATCAGCAACCCTTCTATCCATCAGTTCAGAAATGGAAGACTTTATAAGAGAAAAAAATACCAAACTTCTGACCATTCGGATTAGAAACTAATCAAACGCGATCAAAAGTAAGTTCTTTGGGCGCTGATCGTTTCTTCTGGCGACTCTTGATTCATTGGACTGCACAACAATTCAGAGGCGAGACTTCGTTGTTTTTTAATAGCAGATGAGTGACTCTAAAGACAAAGGACTTCATTCCTACTATGGAGGTGCACAAGTTGGTGGCTCTGGAGGCTATAACTACAACTCTCCCGGAGGATATGGGTATCCCTTTGCCGGAAACAGTAGCTATGTTGCGCAGAGCGGTGGATATATACCGGTTGCTTATCCTTATCCTATACCATCTGGGTATCTGCCGTCCCAGGCTGCTTGCCCGGGTCATCATCACTACTCAGGTACGAGTAAACTGTGTTATTTGTAAGTAGCTGCAGGACAGTTGGTTACATTTGACCTTTGTGTTGGATTGATGAGGCATGTGTGTACAAATGAAGGGCATGGAAGACTTGGAGAGCTTTTAGGAGCTGTGGCTAGACACATGATGTCACACGGCCACAGACATGCTCATGGCGGCGGTTATGGTTATGGACGTTATCATCATAGCAAGTTCAAGCATGGGAAATTTGGCAAGCACGGCAAGTACAAGCATAAGCACGGATGGTACAGAAAATGGAAGTGATTACATCAAGGTGCTCACCTGCAATTGCCTGATCTGAGACTTCCAATAAGGAAATTACAGGTTGTAAAATAACTGTCCGGACTCGGTGTTTTCACTTCGTTTGGTAATAACTTCCTGAGCTTTCTCATTTCTTCAAGTAGGAATCCTACAAACGTCCGTGTGAACTTTTTTCTGTGAGCTCAGGAACAGGATGTATTTCCTAAAAGTCACAATACACGCTAACTATTCATATATGTATAATTCACGAGACTGAAATTTGAAACTACAGAAAGAAGGGTTCTGAACATAAATTTTTTATGCAGTTAAAATCTAGTATATATCAAAGAGAAATTGTCTATGAAGCTAATGGGCAGACAACCAAGATTGCCGAAACTATTAGATGTTCTGCTGCATGTTCATCTAGCATTGTTGCGCACGCAAAAAAAAAATGACAAAATTGATAATGGAAATTCAGATGCCTGTATTAAAACTCAAAGATCCCAAACAATCATCGACTATGTGAAAGTAAAAACAAGCATCAGATTTAAGATAAAACTGAAATAACTCCCAGGAAGCAGGAACATAATTCGCATTAAGAGGAAACAAACGCACACATATGAAGTACTTACTGCTTACTCTCCATCCAGATGTTCCTTGAAAATTTTGTCAAATGCATGGCCAAGTTCCAATATAGCATAAAGTTGAGCTTGATGCATACATTAGCAGCTACACATCAGTTCATGCTATCGATTTTTAAACTTCGAATGTGGTTTGACAACGATGCATCTCACCCATGCATCAACAGCCATTGGTCGTCCAAGGTGATCCATTTCCGCCTCAAGCTCATCAGTGCTTCTATTTATCAATGATAGTATAGTTGGTATGTGGGATCTGATTACAGATTCCAAATGCTGAAACGGGCATATTATCAGAAGTAAGCTTATAACAAGGCAACACTTAACACGCATATCAGTGGCGTATACATACCTTGGAAAGAAGCTTGGCCAGATATTCTGAGCCATTCTACTAGCCAAGTGCCCATAATCAGGATTTGTTGCAAAGTACTCCCTATCTTTACACCTTGCAATAAACATGTCAACATTCCTATTTATATCAACCTTATAATAAACAAACATACGAATGTGAGAAGGGGAGAGGGATAACAACAGACAGCATTATTAATAACCGCAGTGTGGCAATCAACTGAAACCTTTTAGAGGAAGAATATGACCAGACTCAACGTATGCAGGACAAATCATCAATCCTTCAAGCTTTCAAGAATAAACAAGAGAAAAGCACTCACAGCTACAGCATTTGTTCCTTTGTCCATCAAATCTAACTTTGTCAAAACCCCAAAAGTTCATTCACCTGCAGGGATTATTCAGGATCACGTACAGACATGGAATCAAACAGTGTAAGCTTTAGTAATTATTCAATACAAAAAGAAATAATACAGTAAAAAACTGTGTACCTGCAGGGTCCACCTCCCTAGCAAACTTGATGGCATCAGAGGTTGCTATATCTTGATTGACTGGTGTTATTGCCAGTATAATGCAATTTGGCTATATCAAACATTGCAAATTGAAAGTGATTAATTATTACCTACAACATCTTTAAATACGAGCAATAGTGAATCGCCACAGTGCTGGCATAGATAACACAAAAAAGAACCAAAAAAGATAGCATAACTGTAACTTGTAACCCTCATTTTTTTACCTTATCCACATAAGCACAGACCATGTTCTCAATATCTTCAACAATGCTTTCAGGCTGTCCCTCTGTGTCGTACAAAATTTGATTAATATAGATTTTCAATCAAAGTATAGTCACAAACATAAAACTAAGTCGTTAGATATTATGATAACTCACCAACAGCAACTGTTGACAAACCGGGCAAATTGACAACTGCAAGATCAAACCCTCAAATTTAGTGTTAGGGACATCATACTGAACAGAATAACTTCATTAAATCAACTATTGATCCATATGATACACAAAAAATTGATAGGAATGTGATGACGACCATGTAAATGTACCAGTGAGTGAACGAAGAACAGATAATATGCAGTTCCATACTGTAGGGAGAATAGATTCTAAGATGAATGGGAACAGGCCATATCTGTTTTGATTTCCCAGTAATTCTGTCAGTCTCATCTTGTATCTCCTAGTGAACCACAGATACACCACAAACCCAAAACTAATACTTAAGTTCTTCTCCATCACGGACAAAATCAGAAGAGATTACACGTCTAAGTTCTAATCATCAATGTCAACTCAGAGCACTACAAACCAAAACCACATAAGCAAAACCGTTCGCTGACCAAAATACGTGAACCCTCTTAGGCATGTGAAGAAACTCTGCATGCTCCTGCGTTCCTTCATCCGTCTTGTGCAGCTGGAACACCAATGACCCTCTTGTTACAATCCCTGAAAATCTCAACAACCTCAGATCAGTACTCCAAGTAAAACTCAAGAATCTTTCTGAATGATGGCCACTCACCAGATCCACGCGGAAGAAAGTCTCTACAAACAATGCTCTCCGGCACTGATGATTTTCCAGAGCTCTGTTCTCATGTAACAACAACAAACATTTAAGTCAATCTCATATACAAAAAGGTGATCCGTACAAATAATTAATATCAATGTTAACATACTTCTAAAACCCTAACGAAGCCCCAACACAAGATCAAGTAGCAAAACTGATGAAGAATACCTGACCACCGACGACAGCAACAGAAGGAAGAGCCTCCCAAAGTGAAGAGAAGGAGGTCAAGTAGCAAAATATGTATCCGCTCATCGGAAAAAAAAAAAGTTAATTTTGTGAGTAAAATGTTGCTGAATATGTTGACAGTAATTTGAGGAAAATAGTGCGATGCTGAAGTTATGGTATTTGGAATCGGATTATATTGTCGACTTTTGTGTTTCATATCAGCTCGAACAAGTGTAGATGAAAAAGAAAACCAGGGACTAGTTACTATATACATTTTGTTCATATAGATGAAACTTCGAAAGCGTCAACATGAATGTGGTCAAGTGGTTGAGACTCTTGTCTTGGAACCCCAAGGTTTTGGGTTCAAGTCCTCACTCATGAATGAAGTTGTTAGATAGGGTCATTGACATTATGAGCCTCAAGCAGTTGAGATTGCACGAGGTCTATTTTTGGTTGCCCCTGATTCAATAATGAAATGTTACATATTACAACAAAATATGAGTAATAGGCTGATCAAGGAGTTCGTCTTGATGGCAGAGTTTTTGGAGTTGTGCAGCAAGATGCACAATACATTAATGTGTATATGGGTACACGAGAGATGTGTTGGATGTTGAGTTAATCTTTCTTGTAAACCAGTGTTGGGTATTCAGGACTCCACATGTTGATTTTCACATACTCGCGGATTTCCTCCTGATGAAACCACATTGAAAATTTATGAGCCAAACGACTTTAGGTTTTCTTGTAAGAAGACGTTAATGAATGTGAAAGTCACTTCGTAAAATAATGTGGACTAATTCCTGTTGTAAATACCTGGCTGAGCCTGCTAAGTTCTCGTGCATCCATGTCACGGTATCCTTCTGCTAAATCCTCTTCAATAGCCTCCTTAATTACAGCCGCAGCTACCTCCTTTGTAATATCACGGATGCTGGACATATGAAGTAATAATTATAAGCTATATAGATGGTGATATGAACAAAATTGTCAATATAATAAGAAACACTATAGTACCTGGATATTGAAGGAAATATAACACCTTTCATGACTTCTTCCTCTGTCATATAAGCTGCAAGGCTGTATTGAAAATTTAACGCAAATTCATTGCAAGTAAGAAAAGCAACGAAGCACGTCAAAAGAATGCAGCAGTATGAAGTTAAGCATGAGGAGAATGAGCACATTATTTAGAACATACCACTCGGCAGCAGCTTGTAGCATTCCGTCTGAAACTATACTAGATCCAGAGAGCAGGGTACCAAGCCCTATCCTGCAAATATATAAGGTAGTAGTTTAAACACTAGTAAGGGGAATTTATATAAGTAATAGCCACTCACTTGGCGACACGTATACTAACCCTGGGAAGAGATACATGTTATTTCCCTGATTGCAGTGTCCAACATGGCCATTTTCTGTAATGTAAAGCAAGGTTAAGCTTCTTCCAGTGCATTCAATAGATAAAGACTATTTGGCGACAATAAACTCCTGGACGTGCATTTCTTTTACATAATGGTTTCACAGAATTATGGAAGTGAAACAGACCAACAAAAGTGAATCTACTTCAGCGTTCAGGCATACCTAGAGTGACATTATTAAAAGGACTGCCACTAGCAAATATAGCATTTTCACCGACAATTGAGAAGACTTCCTCTGGGGTGCATTCAGCTGTTGATGGAAAAAGAGGAATAAAATTCCTGTTGGAGAAGATAAATCAATTTTAATTCTATCATTTCATACCGTTTTTTGTTGGATTTGACATGGCAAATATTGCAGGTCTAGTTGAAGTTGAATCTTTCATAGCCTCCAAGACCTAAATAGTAACAGCAATCAATAAAGTCGACGCCAGAAACCTAACAATGTACCAAGAGACCCTCACAAATTTAAGTGTTATTGAATACCTCTTTCGAAAACAAGCCACCGACAGCAGATAACCCAAGTAATACATCAGGCTTTACTTTTTTTACCTGGTAGCATAAACAAATTAAAATGTGGTGAGCAAAAGGGCCAGCAAGTTAAGTTGCATCTGTTTAATATCAAAAGAATAGAAGTATGTTCGTTTAAAGCTGGTGCTAACCACTTCAGCAAGACTTGCCCCTTCACTTAGACCTTGGCGCTTAGCTTCATTAACCTTCCATGCAAATGGAAGCGCATCGGGATCGATATTTTCTCGGTCTTCAGTTATCAAACCCTGATAAATAACAGCAGTTGAAGTTGTTATTATATGCGAGTGAAACGTCTAATGTTTACATTGACCCTTCCGCGAATGTAATGTGATACTTATCATCTTATACAACATTATATGTGATACCAGGGGATGTTATGCCTTTAAGTCGATGAGAGTTACCTTTGCATCAACAACCCAAAACTGACTTCGTGCGCTCTCAAATGCAGCTTCATTATTTCCTAACATCCTTGCCATTGTTTTCCTTGCAGCATTAAGAACTCCGATTCCAGCACTTACAAAATGAGAATTCATTTGAGGGTTTAGTCGCTAATGTTACACATTTTGTAAAATACATGTATGTAAGGAGACAGTCTTAGTTCAAACCTTCCAGCTCCAGCTACAACTATCTTTTGCTTCGGAAAGTCAATCATAGGTCTCCCCTGTGCTCTCACAGCTCCCAAAAGTCCAGCTATAGCAACTCCGGCTGTCCCCTAAAAAATGAAAACAAATATACCCATGTGAGGTCCACCAAAATTGTGTAATCATGATTCTTTAATGATAGCCAGATCAAAAAAATTATTAAGACCATAGGTTTTACATTAGTACAGGATAACTACAACAGTGAAATCAGGAGATCACAGCTGAAATATTAACTAAATCCTAGAAAGGGGGACTTTTGAGTGGCATCATCTAATAAGGTAGATCATAGATCTACCACGAAGCATGTTATATAAGATGAATAACATTTTTTTTCAGATAACAATAAGATGAATAACATTAAATATGAATTTAAGTACATTTGAAGCTTAGCAGCCAAATATTTTAAACATTAAAACTGTAATCTTTAATACTTCTCGTCCAAAACAACCATGTATATGTTGCAATTACATTGCAAAATACACGAGTCTAACAGCTATTTGATGGTAACTCCTACACATTGTTTTGTTGAGCATATGATATAGGGGAAGCCTCTCAAAGAGTTAAGAACTTAAATTTTAGAGATTCCTATAGCAGGAGCTGATATCTAATCTCAAGAACTAGTCTCAACAATTACCTGTACGTCATCATTGAACATTCTGTAGATATTTCTGTACCGCTGTAGTAACTTAAAGGCCCACTTGCTTTGAAAGTCTTCAAACTGAAAATTGTTCAAGAGATTATTTCAACGGCTCTTTTGAAACGTACTATAGTGAAATAACGGTTTCAGAATGCAGTGCGCAAGCAGACGTTATTTTACTTGTACAATCACATTAGGCCAACGAGTAAAAACAGCCTCCATGAACTCATCAACGATGGCCACATATTCATCACCATCAAGTCTGTGTTCTTGCAGCCCCAAATCTAAAGATGAAAAGAAATCGTTATTCGTTTTGGTTTCATCTCATATCAGTTCTCCTTCTCTAGTTATGTCAACACAACTGGTGAAATGCAGAAGTTATTAATCATATCATATTCCAACTAAACATTTCCTAATCTTCTCTTACAAAATTTGACATATAAAAATAAAGTACATCATCCTTACGTTAACAACATGTAATGAGTCTTTCTCAAGATTAAATTTAAATGGTCTTGTGAACACAATTTATAGCTAAGAAATTATGTCCTTACATAAAGGGTCCTTCAAAAGTTTCTCATTGTTGGTTCCAACATCAATCATGACAGGGAGTACCTAGCATAAGGAAAAACACCAGTCAAGTCATGAAGCTCCTACAGTAACAAATTCAGCAAATGCAAGCTGTAATAGTAGACTAAGAAATGCATGACATGACTATGGAAACCAATGAAAGGAAAATAGACATATATTGCTGCTTATAGGAAAAAGAAGAAGATCTCAAGCCAAACTTTTATTCTACGAAGATCTCAAGCCAAAAATTAGAATAGAAAAAAAGGAAGACAATACAACTTAAATAAGAACAAGATATTAATACTAAAATCAGTATACGCGAACAACCAACAAGTACATATAAACATTCGATAAGATGATAAGGATATATACCCTCTGAGGGTTTATCCCTGCAGCAGCAACATACAAATCCAACTTGCCAATAGCAATTCCAATTCCCTGAACTCCTAGATCTCCAAGACCCAGAATTCTACTTCCATCAGTTACGACGATCATATCGACCTGCAATAACAACATATTGCAGTCTCAGCAGCAAATTTAGAAGGGGATGTCAAAGTATGTAGGTTAACCGTTAACACATAAATTACCCCAGGATATTGTCAAACATTGGAGTTAGACGAAATCAATTATGAATGTCATGCAAGAGAAGCAGTTGCATGAGTCCACAAAATGCTGTTAATGCAGAAAATCAGAGATTGCATGAATGCATATTCTCTTTGAAAATAAATATAAACAAGTACATCTTACTTGATCAGCTGGCCAATTGTAAACCATCGACATCATTTCTCCACGATCTTCAGCACTGAAGTACATTCCTCTAGGCCTTCTAAATAAACCACTGTAGTTCTGACACACAAGACCAACTGTAGGTGTGTAAACTATTGGTGCGTACTCCTCAATATTTGCAATCAAAACCTGTTCCCAGGAAACTATTTAGTACTAATTACGCACTGGCTGACATGAGGGCAGTGCATTATTATACAAACACATTCAGTAAAAGGAAGTGAAACCGTGAAGATATCTTCATTACGTGCAAATCCCAAATGAAAGCAAAACTTTAATTGGCATAGTAAGCAAAAGCCAGTCGTTTGAGTGAATGGTCCAAGTAATAAATACCTTGTAGTACATAGTTTCGTTCCTGTCATGCAGCCGATTAAGTATGCGCCACTTAGCTAAGGCATAAGGATCAGACGGCCCATCTCTTGCATGCACTTCAAGCCTCTTCAAGTCAACCACTATAGTTCCAGAAAGCTTGTCAACAATCATAACATTTTTATGAACCACATATGTTTTATTCCACTAACTCTAATGTACATATAACAGGTTCCAAATTAGCATAGACTGTGCGTAGAGTAGAAACATGAGAACACAAAATTCATCCGTCCTCTAGTAGGATCTGTTAATAAAAACAATCGCATGGCCGCAGCCAATAGACGCCCCCACACACACAACTCAAAAATAAAGTATTGTTGCACAGAACAGAAAGTAGGAGAAACAAGAATAATTCCCAACTCCTCAGTCCCTATAGAAGAGCGAGTTAGCTCTTAAAAATACATTAGTAGCACAAAATCATCAAACAGCATCCACGACGTCATAAGAAACCGGTGCAGCAACATATTCGAGAATGAAAGCATCGGGAAGACTCACTAAAGCGCTCAATCTGCTGCTCAGAAGACACAACATTTGGCGGCAAAAGACCTCTCAAATCAAGCCGATCTCTTTCAGTCATAGAGAAAGCAGTCCCCTAACAAATCCAAAAAAAAAAAAACAATTCATCACCAAAAGTCGATCAACTTCTAAAATCCGAAAGTCCAAACAGAAACAGACTTTATTAAACCAAGGATCGTGAAGTATATCGAGACTCCTCTTATTCACGATCGTCGGCCGATGGCCTTCGGTAGTGGTAAAAGGCCGTCGCATCTGCGAAAGCATAGCCGGCGAACAGTGTTTAAGGCGGTCGATTAGAGAGGACGAGAGTCGTCGTTGGAGAAAGTAGATCGGCATTATTGCGACGCCGGTGAATGATCGACGTAGTGAGAAGGGAGATCGAAGTGATGAGAAAAGTCGTGGATTTTAAAAAGAGCGCGTGCGATTCGTGCTAGTTTTGATTCTATTGGAAGAATAGAAAAAGTCAAAGATGGAGAGCAAATTGATTGTTGATGATTACTGTAGGTGAATTGCATACCAGGTCAGAGTCAGACAGCTCATCATGTTATAAATTTACTCTCGTTCTTGCTAGGCGTGGCAATTTGCTCAGCCCTGTACCGCGTCGTCTCGCCATGTCCTGAAAGCTAAATGGCACAACGTGGGTCGAAAATTTTTTGATATGCGCCGACCAACCCTGCCCTATCCCGTCCTACGATTAATCTTAATTAATTGTTAATTAATCTTAATTAACTTCTAAGTAATCCTTAATTAACAATGATTAATTTTAATTAATCTTAATTAATCGAAGGGCAGGGTAGGTCCTCTGCGGGTCGGGGCGGGCAGAGCAATTTTGCCCCCCAGCGTAGGACAGGTCAGGTCTGACCCGTGCAGGACAGGTGACGTGTGGTAAATGGTAGTATATCGCAAGTCAAAAGAAATTTATAAAACTAGGGTGACCTAGTGTCGAACCCAAAGGAACGGTTGAAACTCAGTAAAATTAACTATTTATACTCTAAACAGTTCTAACAATTTAGGGGGTTGTAAAAGAGTTGGTTTGGTAACGAGTGACGTAAACAAATAATTAAAAGTATGATGACAAGGGGACGACTT
>JAWWMW010078726.1:0-13128 GCA_035048345.1 Echeveria elegans
TTAGCTGGCTCTATAATTTACTCGTAGATATTCAATTATACCTTTAAAAAGAACAGACCCCATAACAACCCATGATAATGCATACACATGCATTCATCTTTTCCAGTTTGTCTACCTTTAAATCATTTTTTAGTTTTTTTAACCCTCCCCTCCTGCAGGTTTAGGACATCATTGGCCATATTCATCATGGTTCTGCCAGCTGCAGCCTCATGTTCAAGCGCTCATGATGAAGATGACGAGCTTGTGGAAGTACTTGCGAAAACTATACAAAATGAGTTATTAGACTCTTGCTTGAATCACGGGTACTCTTTACACCGTTTCATCGTACTTGTAAACTGTTGATTTTTGTTTTATAATGTGGCGGAGAACTGGAGATTTTGTGTTTTTGTTGTGAATTATTTGGTCGAGCAAAAAAGAAAAAAGTTGGTCTAATCGGTCCGGATCGGACCGACCCGAAAACCAAATAAGAAAAAATACGTGGATCGCAGACTGCCGCAAAAGACCGAGACCGGACCAACCCGCAAATTGTCGGTCGATCTCAATCGGTCCGCGATCTTCACGGTCTTTTGTGCATCCCTAGTTGGTGCTTAAAGCAAAACCAAAGAAAAAGATCAGAAGTTATTTTAGATTTCAGTTGATTATGAAACAGAAAATAGAAAATACATTCCGCAAGGACCCATTGGGCTTTTCGAACTATAGCCCATCCTCAGCGGTCTTTTCCACAAACCCTAATTCCACAAATCCCATATAACATCATCTTCTTCACCATCAATTTTCGACTCCGTCGTCGAGCAAGTGCTCAAATCTTCACAGCCATGGGTACTCCATCCAAGGAAACACTCTTTCAAACGCATTCCATTCACTCATCCAACAATTTGTTTGATTAATTTTTGTATAATTTATTTACAGGCGCTTACAAGTACGTTAGCGAGCTATGGAGAAAGAAGCAGTCGGATGTGATGAGATTCTTGCAGAGAGTCAGGTGTTGGGAGTATCGCCAGCATCCTTCCATCGTTCGAGTCACTAGACCAACTCGCCCCGACAAGGCTCGCAGACTCGGATACAAGGCCAAACAGGTAATAATTATTAATTACAGACTGAAGAATTGAATTTGTATTTGCTTTTACTAGTTACTATTTGAATTGGCTTTTAGTTGATTCTCTAAGTTTGATTGGCTTAGGCTTGCAATTGTGCAAAACCAAATGATTTGATGGTATATGTGAAATGAGATTTGGATAGTGTCGAGGATAATGCTGGTTAAAAGTAGCATTGTGATGAATGCACGTCCATGCCTTCTGCTTGTGGATCAATGTTGCGTGTTCTACGCATTCAAATCTCTTGTATGAAGATGTGGTTTTTTGTATAGTGATCATATGCTATGTAAAACCAGCTACAGTAGATGAAAATTTCAGGTCATCTGACCAAGTGAATTCTCTATCATATCGGATTCACTTTTGTCTAGATCTGATACATTCCAAACACAGACCCATTTCCTTTATCATCGATATTGATCCATTTTGAGGTTTGGATTGTTTTTTGTAGTGCTTGCATTATTCTGAATGATTAAAGTTAGGGTGCAAAATTTTGTAGGGTTATGTTGTTTACCGTGTTCGCGTAAGGCGTGGTGGGCGTAAGAGGCCTGTTCCTAAGGGAATTGTGTATGGTAAGCCCACAAATCAGGGAGTTACGCAGCTGAAGTTTCAGCGCAGCAAAAGATCTGTGGCAGAGGAGCGTGCTGGCAGAAAGCTTGGAGGTTTGAAGGTGTTGAACTCCTACTGGATCAATGAGGTTCGTCAAGGGAAACAATATATGAACTTTCTCATTCACTTTTTGTCAAATGTACATGGATTCTCATTACAAATTATTCCCTGTACAGGACTCGACCTACAAGTACTTCGAAGTCATTTTGGTTGATGCTGCTCACAATGCCATCCGTAATGACCCAAGAATCAACTGGATCTGTAACCCTGTTCACAAGCACAGAGAGCTTCGTGGACTCACATCAGCCGGAAAGAAGAACAGAGGTCTCCGAGGAAAGGGCCACCGCAACCACAAGCAACGCCCATCTCGCAGAGCCACCTGGAAGAGAAACAACACCTTGTCTCTCCGCAGATACCGTTAGACCGTATGACACTTATCTCTCCTTTGCCATCATTCGGATTGACATTCCTGAAACTTTTCATGAAACTTCTTGGACCTAATACTTTTTGAAAAAACTCTTGTTTTCAATTTTCAATCAAAATTTATCGACTTCATTAGTTAGGTCAATTTCATATTAGCTATTTAAGCAGATAAACTAAAGCGTTAGGTCAAAAGTTAAAAAGTCTTCGTTCAGATCCTCATCAATTCAAATAGATAATTACAGATATGGAAGGTGCCTAATCAGCGATTTTGCCGATTGCGTCGATTTACTCCTCCCTCTTTCGTCGACTCGGCGGCATCCCCCATCTCCATACATCCCCACCCGTCTGAGAAGAATTTAGAAGGAATCAAACCGCTGAGCAGTTTGCGAACATCCCTTCGGATTCGTTGCCAAATTTATCACTGCAAACATCCACTTCAAATGTCGCATCTATCGAAATTGGGGCTTAATGTTCCTGAAGATAGGTAAGGAGAGCGCGGAAGAATGGAGAGATGATTGTTGGAGTCGGAGGGAAGGTGTTTTCATGAGGTTCATGGAACGGCGTAGGAGACCCTCTTCAATTTCTTCACACACATGTCGTAGTAGACCATACGATCATGATTTGATGAGTATGTGTGATGAATGATGCAAGCCAAACTATGGTTATAAAATCAGCTTGAAGCAGATAAAGTCGTTTAAACTTTCAAATGACGGACGAAAAGATGGAGTTGGTGGTGTTCTGATTCTTGAGAAGATGAGGAGGCGACAATCGGATGACAAGGGTTGGGATCTGGTCAGTCTGGTGGAGTTGGTGATTCGGCTTGGATTTATTGGAATAATTGGTTTATGTTCTATGTTACCTAACGTGGAATGCAGTTAAAAAAATTTCTTTCTCATCTGCAGAGGGACTTAGAGGAGGGGTAAGATCTCTTTTCATCTACAGAACAACTCTGTGGAGGAGTAAGATGTTTTTTATTCTCTTTTCATCTGCGGAACAACTCTGCAGAGGAGTAAGATATCTTTCATTCTCTTCTCATCTGCAGAGCAACTCTATGAAAAAGTAAGAAGTCTTTTAATTGAGAATCTATCGTTGTTAGATTGTTTATTTTTATTATTATTATTAATTGTATTATTAATGAAAAGCGGATCGACGGTAATATTTTTATTAGTAATAATCATTTATAGATTGTGCATTCCGGAGTATAATTACGTGCTTGTATAAATTGACGTGTACTGTAATTAAAAAAAAAAAAGATTCCATCAGTTCAACACCTTGACACGTGTTGTCTCATCATTTGTTACTCACTACACGTTCAAAAAAACACCAAATCCAACGGCCAGTATTCATCGCCAGATGGAAGATACTTTCACAAGTATCCGCGTCGTGTTGCCGAAGATGATTTTTCCCAAAATTCACAGCCATCGAACCGAACGAATCTTTCTCCCAGTCGGAAATCAAACCTCGCATCCGCCACACCCGATAAGTGATTCCCGCTCTCGCTCTCTAGTTGCGACCGTCCTTGATGCGTTTCGAGACGAAACCAGTTCGTGAAATTTAGGGCTTTTTCTTCCTTTTTCCAATCGATTGTTGCTGTTGGTGTGAAAGCTGAAATGTTTTCCAGTTTAGTCAACTGTTTATGTTAAATTGGAAGCTGAGTGTAAATGATGGCTGGTGAAGTGAGCGATGTGTTGTCTACGGAAGACGTGGTTACTGACACTGTTACTATGCCGGATTCTGAGGATTTGTTGAGCATAGAAGCTGATGTGGCTATGCTGTCTGCTACTGTGAATGAAGCGCCCGATGAGCAGCGTGATGGGAGCTCGAAGCAATCAGATGCTGTGGCTAAAGATGGAGTGAAATTGGATGCGGAATTGACTGAGGCTAATCATGAGGGGGAAGAAGTTGATGTTAGTGGACAGAAAAACGTTGAGTCTTCTTTACCAACTGAGGAACCCGTTGGTCGGGATGTGCTCATGGAGGCACAAGTTGATCTTGTTTCTGAACCTGCAACAGGTAGTTTTGCTTATTTGTTTTTAAATGCGTTGCTGCTCTTGGTTTCTCATAATTGTGTTATGTGGATTTGTTTCTGAATCAGGAACTGTGGCTGAGGTTGATGCTGCCGAGGTTGTGGTCACTGATAACGAAGAAAGTTTGGATCATCATGTGATTGACAACTCAGTAGGGTCTAGTTTGCATGCCTGCTCCAACGTTGGTAAGCAGCCATCCAGCGACTTATCAGAAAAGAAAGTAGCAGATGTGATTGACACTACCAGTCAAGTTGAAGCGGTAATCGGTGACGTAGTCACAGAAAAAACTGCTTCTCTTTCTGAGTCAAATGTGCAAAAAGGTGCTGATGTGACACCTGCTCATGAAACTGACAAAGAAGCATCAGTGGAAGGAACCAAACTAAATGAACCGCTAGTTCTTGCAGGTGATTATTGAGAATTTTGCCTGATCCACATTTTTTTTTCAGTCTCGCACAGATTGCATCACTAGGTGATGTTTCAGTCAATATTTTTCAATGACGGATTATGATTCATCTGGAAATGTTACATTACTTATTTTTATAGCATAGATGGGTGGTGACTTTGGAGTTCTTGTACATTAGTTGATAAAGTCATTTGAATTCAAGCATGAATCTCTCTTCATATGAAAGTTTTAGGTTCTTTTGGGCGCTATCATATAAGTAAATATGATATTATGCATTTTAACGAAACCTTTTGTTCTATATGCTAGCGCTTGGTTATAATAGATTTTAATTTTTTTTTGCATTCTGTTTCCTTCAGAGACTCGACAAGGTGAATGATTTATACGAAATTCATGATAAGCTAATTGGGAAATTTTTTAAAATTAGTAAACAGAAAAAAATTTCAAAAGTTGCCATCCTTACTACAGTACCATATCTTTTGTTCTTGAAGATGGAGACAGATCTACCATATGCGACGAGCCGGTGTCCACTGCTCCTTGCTCTGAAACTTCTGTGAAGAAAATCGAACATTCTGTGGTGAAGCTGCCAGACTCTAATCTCAATTCAACTGAGGATAACTATTTAATGACAGACGAAGAGAGGAAACATCTCCAAGGCCCTCAAGTACCTAGCATCTCTAAAAAAGATGATAGTTTTTCGTTCGATCTGCCTATGGCTTCGGAAGGAGGCGGGAACAAAGTTTCACAGCCCTTTAGTATGTCTCAAGATTTAGCAGCATCTGGGGTAGGTTATGCTCTTTCTTGTGAAATAAGAAAAAAGAGAGAGTTTGTCAGCTACAACCTATATGATATTTGTCCATTAAAAATAACCGTTCTGTATCTTAGTGGTAGGAATATTGATTTCGTTGTTTTTTGAAGACTGCAGTGGGTTCACCGTTTGCATTTGCCTCGACTCCTAAGAACAAAAAAAGATCAACAGAGATTTCCCAGGGAGCTAACGAATCTTCGGAGCCTAAAAGAAGGCGATCAACTGCTCGGAAAAGTGGCAAAAAAGGGGACCAATCTGATGAGCCAACTCTATTGAAACAATTGGAGAGAGAAGAGAGGCCTGCTAATATGTTAACTCCAGTAGGATCTGGTCTGCCTACTTTAAATTTTTCAACGTCGCAGCCTGCAGCATTCCAGCAGCCATTCTCTGACTTGCAGCAACTACAACTTCGTGCACAAATTTTCGTCTATGGATCTTTGATGTAAGTTTTCTGCTTCTGATAAAGGTTTTAGTATATATATATATTTGTATTTCAGCAAATTTGACGCTATCATCAGCGTTGTTCGTATGTTCTGTACACAGTAGTTGACATTTTACAAGGCTTATATGCACACTTAAGTCATACATGAAAATAGGCAATTATATGGGCTATGGACACAAGTAGGCTCAAAGTTTGGAAAAAAGGGCTCGTGTGGGATTATGAATTGCAGTATGCATAGTGTTGTTTTGTTTGTGTTATTAGCAAGGTGTCAGCAGGAATCACTTCAAAGTTCAAACCTTAGTATTCTGCATTAGTTAGATGATGCTTTTACCCATATTTTTCTTACTTACATTTTTGCTACTGCGCTGTTTGAGTGGTTTGAAATCTGTTAGATTGTCTGATGATACTGTTGGTAAGACTTATTCATAGGGAGAACCAATTTCTGACAAATTAAATAGGACAAACAAAAATAAAACTTAGGGAAACCCCAAGCAAAAGTTTGTTCAACTCCTTTCTGTAATTGTCTAGAACAACGCCTAAATTATTCTCCCGTCCTTATAACCCTGTGCCGACTAAAAACTTGATGTGCTGCATCTCATCCTTTCAAAAGTTCACCCATTGGGTTTTTATTGAAATGCCCTATTTGCTTGATAGTTGTAACTGTATGTTAATGAATTTTTATTTTAAAAACAACCTAAGATTTTTAGGCAACATAAAGGGGATGAACTGAAGCAAACTAAAGATTGTTTATTAATCCTGCAAAATTAAACTATGGCACCCTAGCAGCTGGAAGTTAAGATGTTTGACTCCATGTATATGCCTGCTCGGAAATGGGTCATATATAAGTACACATTATTTGTTAAGGAGTGTGTCACTTGGATTCATGTTTAAAACTTTTAAATGAGTTTGTTGCATGGATACCATCATGTAGGCGTCGCCAATAGTATAGTCTTTGCCACAGTATTGTATGCTTGATACTCTTAAAGTGCAAATCACATTAGCGATTCTTGGAATCATGTGGATGCAGCCAAGGGAACGCTCCTGACGAAGCGTGCCTTATATCTGCTTTTGGGGGACCTGGTAAGTTGAGTGTATCCATCTATATCCTTTTGTTGTGGAAATGTTACCAACGGCCTTATGTCCAAATCTGGCATAAAATTTTCTCCTTTTATATGAAAGATGGTGGAAGAAGTATCTGGGAGAAGCCTTGGCGGAAGTGCATGGAAAGGATTCAGATCCAAATATCACAAACCAATATGAAGAGCCCAGTGCTCCAAACTTCAGGTGCTGTGTAACTTCCTATCTCATTTTCCTTCGGTGAAATCAAAATGTTTGTACATGTTCCCATGGATTGTATGTTACAGGTAAGTCTAAACCAGTTCAAACAAACAAACGAAAACGTAATGCTCCTCTTCTTGGTTCAGCTGGAAAGAGTGACTCCGTGCAAACAGTGAATCCCACGATACCGTTGTCCTCTCCCTTTCAGATTCTGCACACTTCTGCCCTTGATGGCTTGCAAATCAGTGAAATTCCACAAATTTCCTTAGTTGACCATAATCTTCCTCAGTTGTATCCTTTTCAATCTCCAGTGAAAAACACAGGACATGGTTCTCCATGGTCATCTCATTTTTCTCATCCTTTACCATGGGTGTCATCCGCTCAAACATCTGCATGGGATCCAAATACGACGTTACCTGCGTTCCCCAGTGTCGAACCTGTAAAGTTGATTCCTGTGAAAGAGTCACCTCTAATCCCATATTCTACAGCAAACTATGCATCTGCTACTCTGCCAGTGCCCAGTACTGCTGCACCTGCACTAAGTTCTGAGACAGCTGGTGATATCCAGGTATTTAAATCTCTTGGTCAGATAGCTAAAGAATCCAAAGCAAAGAAGCCGAAGAAAGTTTCAGTATCCAACAATGCTAGTCAGCCGCTGGAAACAGCTTCGCATTCCAGTGGACTAGTCCTGGTTGATCCTGGTAGTAATATTCAAAACGCGTCTACCAAGCCTTCCCCTCTTCCTGCAGCTATTGTGTTGACATCTTCAGCCACTCCTCTTCTGTCGTCTGTTTGTTTCTCTCTTGAGGACAAAGACTCGGGTAAAAAAGACGCTGCATCTGAAGACAGCCTTCATCGGGTTAACGAGGCCAAGTTGCATGCAGAGGAGGCTGCTGCATGTGCGGAAGCAGCAGTTACTCACGGTCAGCATGTTTGTGATCAATTAGATAAACAGAAGAATTCCGGACTCGCGGCAGATATTGAGAGTAAAGTGGCTTCTGCAGCTGCTGCAATAGCAGCAGCTGTTTCTGTAGCCAAAGCAGCTGCAGCTGCTGCCAGATTAGCATCCGAAGCAGCTCTGCAGGCAAAACTAATGGCAGAAGAATCATTGGTCTCTAGTAAATGTATTAAAGTTGGTTCTGTAAATGAGGTGGCACTTTCTGATGGTGTTAATCTCTTAGATGAGGTCACCCCTGCTTCCATCTTGAAAGGTGAGAACAGTGGAAACATGTCAACTTCAATTATAGGTGCAGCTAAGGAAGCTGCTAGGCGCAAGATTGAATCAGCTTTGTCTGCATCTATGCATGCTAAAAACTTGGATGCTATTGTCAAAGCGGCTGAGTTAGCTGCTGAAGCGGTAGCACAAGCTGGCAGGGTTGTCGCCATGGGAGGTCCGCTGCCTTTAATTGCACTTGTTCATTCAGAACCAGATGGTCATGGGAAAGTTTCACAACGACCTCCAGAACAGATGGCAATATCAAACTCTGCCAAGGAAGTTTCTTTTAATAATGAAGCCAGTGGTAGAAATCTTACTTTCTCTAAGATAGCACAAGATGGAAGCTTAAACCCACCGCCAGCTGATCACACAAAATCTGAAAATCAACCAGCTCCAGATATCGTCTCACTGAAAAGAAGCGATGCTCACACGACAAGTGCAGACCTTGCTTCTGTTTCGGTTGCAAATGAAGATGTGAATGCTGGTGCTGAGGTTCCCATTGAATTGGTTTGTGAAAAGAAATCTCCTCCGACTTTGTGTCAAAAATCTGGAAATATAGTGGAGACCTCAATAGACAATCACATTAAGGAAGGGTCTGTTGTTGAGGTATCGCAGAAAGCTTATCTTAGTATCTACGTAAGTTGGGCTGTCACTTCAGAGTTCTTCGCAAATGAAATTAAAAGAAAAGCTTGTTTTCGGTGTGCAGGTCTTCAAAGAGTGGGGAACTGTCAAGGCAGCCTGGTTTGCTGCGATGGTGTTGGAGCTAAAAGATGATGAAGTCTATGTTAGTTACACAGAAAAGCAGACAGGGAATGGTATGTAGATGTCCACTGTGTTGTAGAATATATGGTTACCTGAAAATGGTATGTGCAGAAACAAATTGTCCTGGTCGGTACGGACCTCAGTTTTAATTGAAGAAACTGAAACTAAAGGGAAAAGGGAATAAACCAAATGCAAAAAAATGGTCCTATGTCGTCAAGTACTCCACTATCCTAAATGAGTTTAATATCATCTGTCTATTTTGGTGTGTGTATTTGAAGCAGCCAATATATATGTTAAGGTTTAAGCTCTAAAAGCGACTCACATATTTCTTTAATTTTTCTTTTTCTTTAGGGGAATATAAAGAGTGGATAACCGTATCATGTGAGGATAATACTGCACCAATAGTGCGCATTGCACATCCAATGACTGTTGTTCCATCTGACGGTGCAAGGAAAAGGAGGAGAAGTGCTATTGGGTGTCATTCCTGGGAAGTTGGTGACAAAGTTGATGCTTGGATGCAAGACTGGTAAGCTCTTGTACGTCATATTCTGTTTTCGTTGGCGTACAGCTGTACATCATATTCAGTGCAGCAATATCCCATTTAGTGCAGCATCACAATTAAGTATGTCATCAAGAGCTATCCGAGTCTCATTGCATCATAGGGGTCTCCATTTTGGTTCAAGCTTATTGGTTAAAGATTGTTTGGCATCGGCACATCTGAACAGTTGTCCCGTTACACCGATGGATTCCATCCTGATGAGGGTCATAATATTGGGATGAATCTATTGATTATTTTTAATTTCGGCGAATTTAGAAATAAGACTTAGTACTGTTACCAGATACCATTCTACACGTATTCATATATCTTGATAGAGAACCTTGCTCATCGACTGGTGTATGCATGTGGCATGTGTGTGGAAGTAACTTTTTTTAGTTTGCGAGCTGATATGATCATAGTAAGTTGAGAATCTCCTTGTTTCACTTGTTTGTTTCTTTGTCTGGCTTTGGAATCATTCTCATAGGGGATTTGGTCTTTGAAGCGTGTTAGTTTATAGATGGCGACTTATAAGAACTTCAAGTAATGGCTGAAATTATGCGTGCTTGCCTATTGAGTCTGATAGTTATTCTTGTGAGATAATATGGCCATAACCTGTGTTGGTCCGAGGCCTTATCCCCCTTAAGTTTTACCTCATTTCTTTATACATTATGATATTAACTTTTGCAGCTGGTGGGAAGGACTTATTATTGAGAAGAACAGCAAGGACGCATTGTCATTGACAGTCCAGTTTCCTGGTATTGTTTACTTGTTTTAGTCTGTGATGCTTCTGTTACACATCATCAGACATGATTAATTTTGATAAATTGTATATTTGGTGTCTGCAGCTCAGGGAGAGACGCATGTTGTAAAAGCTTGGAACCTTCGGCCTTCACTTATCTGGAAGGATGGAGCATGGGTTCAGTGGTCCAACCCAAATGAAAGCGTTCGGTCCAGGCATGAGGTTTGTTTGAATATTTTCTGTATGTTGTACCCACTTTCCGACGTCGTATATTGTAAGTCATTTCTGTGTTCTTGTAATAACGGAGCCATTGTAATTTAGGATGCTACTCCCCGAGGAAAGCGGCAGAGGTTGAACAGCCCTCAGATAGATGTCAAAAGGGCATCAGAAAGCCATGATCAATCAAGTCTGATGGATTTGTCAGAGCATGATAAAGTGTTTCGTGTTGGGAAGATCACTAGAGATGATGGCAAGGTCAATGCACAGCGAATGGTGCGCACTGGTTTGCGGGAGGGATCAAAAGTCATTTTTGGTGTTCCAAAGCCTGGAAAGAAAAGGAAATTCATGGATGTAGGTAACTCAAGTGAGCCTCCCAAAACATCAAGGATTCCGATATCTCGAGGGCCGCATGGATGGAAAAATAGCAATCCGAGAACTGAAGCACAGCAAAAAACATCTAGATCCAAGCCTAAGGATCCATCTATAACTTCAGCTCTGTCTGAAGTTGATGCGGGTAGAGAGTTGGACCACACAGCAGACAATGACAGTGCCTCAGGACCTGATAGACGGGCTGAAACTGAATCATGTTCCATGGCTGATGAGGCAACTGATGACTCAATTTTAATTTCTTCTCTGGCTCGCCCTCCCAGCAATTCTAACTCAAAAAGGGGAGCTTTGGGGAACGTGAAGGCTCAAAGAGCTAATAGAGGTAAACAAGGACTCTCTGAGGTAAAAAAGAAGGATGTCAAAGAGGACAAAGTGTTTAGTGGGACGTCGCAACAGGAAGCTTCTGATGCTGCTGAGCTCCGCAGATCCAATCGTAGAATTCAACCAACTTCAAGGGTATGGTTTCATAACAAACATTTAATTTGCTTCAAGTCCTGGAATTTCTCTGCGGTTCATATGGGGAAATAATCTTACTCAAGATGCTGCATTGCTTCGGGTCATTGTTTGCACTCATGATTTTTGAGAATATTTTATCCACAATGCAAATGATGTATTTTGTGTATTTGTGACAGCTGCTGGAAGGGCTGCAGACTTCATTAAACATAGCAAAGGCGCCTTCAACGGTTAACAGGAAATAGGTAAGAGCTCTGCAGGTGGTGTGTGTAATAATACCAAAGGATTAGCCATCATCTCGTGTCGTGAAAGAGTTTGTGAATATGCTTACAGTAAGGGGCCTAGAGAGAGAAGAGAGTATTTAGTTCTTGCTTGATGATATTGTGATGTTTCAAAATCTAGATAGATGATGTTCATTTATATGAAGCAAGTGTAGCTTTTTTCCCCCATTATTCCCACTAAATTTTCAAAATTCAAAAAAGAATCCTCCCAAAATTCGATTTTTTCCTCAAAAATACATGAATCCTAAAAATATTATACAATTAAATCATCAAAATAAGTTATTTTTTTATATTTTTTGTATTCAACAATCAAATGATATAATTTCTATATTTTGAAAAAATGATTTTTTAAAATAGTAATTTATATACTCCCTCCGTCCCATAATATACCTTACACTTTCCTTTTTGGATGTCCCAAAATATACCTCACACTTCTTAAAATGAAATATTACTCACTTCAATTTTACTCTCACATGCATTATCTTTTTTCATTTATTATTTCACCTTTTACAATCATTCATCATTTATTATCAATCAAATTACTAATTACAAACACCTCTCTCTTTAAACAAAAAGTATCATTCAACCAACTTTTTGTAAATTTCTTAAATCTTGTGTCATCAATAGAAACGTAAGGTATTTTTAGGGACGAAAGGAGTAGGTAGCATACAAATATCATACACTAACTGCACTCCCGTCGTCCCGACAAAAAATTTTCGGTGTCTTCATTCGATTTAATTAAGCTTTACAACGTTTTTCGCTTCATTTATAATTTATAATTTTTTTAAATTTTAATCTTATAATTTTTTTAAAAATCTACCTGATCAAATACGGTCAAATACAGTGAAATACAGGCAAATACAATCAAATATAGATGAATAATAATGAATGACATGTAGTGTAAATGAGGGTGGAGAGGGGCATTTTTATCTTATTACAATGAATATTTAGTGAGAAAAATGATGAAATTAGTAAGGAAAAGTGGGTGGTTGGTATTTGTATGTTAAAGATGGAATGTTATTATTAGTGTAGATTGTTAACAATAGAGGGTAAATTATTGTTTGAAATAAATCAAAAAGTTGTTTATTTCAAAATGACTCACAAAAAATATTTTATTTGAAAATAAATCATAAGTGATTTATTTCAAAAAAAATTATCATAAAATGTTTCATTCGAAAGTGGTGTATTTCCAAATGAATCACCAAAAATATCTCATTTAAAAATAAACGAAAGTGATGTATTTAAAGTTGAAAAGTGGTGTATTTCAAAGTCGTTTATTTGAGTAAATAAATCACTTTTTACCTATAATTGACCCCTAATATAAACATTAGAATTACAGCGCAGTCGAAATGGGGTAGCCAAATTGTTTTACCTCTTCCCTCACAGTAAAAAGTGTACAGGTTTCACGATCGATTTGATAACTCTTTTGAATTTTGTTTTGTCAAGTCTGCAATT
>JAWWMW010078745.1:0-13127 GCA_035048345.1 Echeveria elegans
GAATTAATGCAAACTGATGTTATTAATAATGCTTTTTTTTATTCTCCATTTCACTGTGAACCCTCTTTATTTGCTTCATACAGATGCGCTACGTATATTATTTCAACCATTCAGAAGATATATTAAATAAAATAAGCAACTCTATGCATTGTATGACTGAGACTGACTTACTATGTTTTTTCAGCATTGGGGTCGTGTCCGGGAAGGCGATATTTGGACCCCCACTAGAAGAGTACTGGAAAAACAAGCTTCAGGAAGATGCTGAAGGTGCAGATAAAAAGACTGATGTCAGGTCTGCGTAGCGCAACCAATGCACTCAATTTGTGTTATCTCAGTTTGCCGACATTGTACTAGTTGATTTGCCAATTTACTTGTACAAATCGAATGATAAGTTGAGCTGTGAGGAGAGTGCAGATTCAACTTTGTTTATGTTCAGAATTTCCCAATAAAGTCCCAATTCAATGAAACTTGTTTTTGCCTTGGCAGTGCTTAACTAAAAAAAAAATTAAACTAAGAAGATAGTATATTGAGTAGAGTCCAGCTCGTATGAGACCCGTATCTGCACATAGAACGACCCATATTAGTAAAAACATCTGGCATGTTCCTTTTCATTTTCCAAGGGTGAAGATTGGGGTCTTTAAGGTATCTCAAAGGCAAATGCAGGTCTCAAAGGAGCCGAACTCACATCTAGTATATGCAAAAACAAGATAATGTAAATGAGTTGTCCGACGTGCACTGACATCGGTAAAATACCTTTTTCATTAGAGGAAGTTCTCTTCGTAAACCCTAGACTATGACCCACCATCAGATGGAAGCCTGTCATAAACTGTTTTGGGAACTCGTCACTATGACACGCACGCAAAACTCAGTACTGCATGGACACCGTCATCTCCAGTAAGGAACTAGTAAATGAGTTTTTGCTGCTTTTCATCCGTTTCAAATCGTAGTCAACAGTGTCCAACGGCCAACGGCAGATCAAACCATTTTCCCATTTCGAACTGACTTTTGCATCCAAGATCCAACTTCAACTGTAGCCAAATCACAACCATCAGATCATACACCCCAGCCCACCCGCTGAAAACAGGAGCCGGGGGAGTTGAACAAACGATGAGGACAAATCATCAATCTGTGTTCGTGTTCAGCTAGTAGATGTATTAATGAGGCATATAAAAGCATAGCAGTATGTACAAACGAGAACGTGATTTTCACAAGCATACATCACGCTTATATAGGTTGAGTTTATGAAGCCAAACTGTAGATGGCCTAATTGAGATTCCCAGTGACATGATCATAAAGGAAACTGTGGTTTTGAATGTCACATTTCATCAATATCTTCCACTCTGAGCCAGTCATTTGACTCCTTGTTGGGAGATCCACTGTGTTTTACATCTGAGAGTTTGCGTCCCTTGGGTGAATCCGACGAGCTTCTGCTCAGTTGTACCCAGTCGGGGGATTTTGTGGAGGAGTCGGAGCCATATGTGATTTTCTTGGCACCTGCGGGTACATCTGTGTCATCCTCCTCCTCGAGATCACTGAATGACACATCCTCGTCATTGGCAATTGGGATATTAATGGCACTGCCACTCCCTGTTCCTGCTTCAGTGGGCTCCTCCTTCAACCAATCATCGCCATCATCTTCATCAGTGTCAGGGTGTGAATCTGAAGGGAGAACAGGAGAAGATTTTTGAGTTTCTGACGAAGTTTTGGGTCCTTCGGTTATAATAGACTTGTCCATCATTTGCATGTCATTCAAGGAGCGTGCCTGATTATCAGTGTCAGGGGTGAGTGGTTTAATAACAGCACCAGACTCCAGCAGAGAAGAGTGGGACGTGATCACTTCAGTCGGTGCAATGCTTGGGACGGAGAGAGATATTTCATGCGACGAGGCACCAACTTCCTCTCTATAGGAGCTTTCACCATGCGAAATATTCGGCTCAACTTCTGTTTCTCTTCTACTCTGCAATTTCTGTGTCAAAAGGGCTCTAGTTTTCAGAATCTGCAACACATAATTTTCAAGTTAAATTACACACACGAGCCAATCATAATACATTAAACATACGAAGGATGGTTCTATAAACAAGTAATCAAACATGAGGGCTCGGCTACGACCACCCAATAATCGAACTGATGGATTTGGTCATGGATTACCTCAGCTGCTAACTGTTTAACAAAAATTGTGACCTTGACAACAAAAATAAAAGAGCAAGCAAATTAAGACAGAAAACCATGTACAACAGAAGAACAAGGACAAGGCTCAAGAGAGTCACTAAAACAGAAGATGGGGGCAAAAGGCACCAGTATGGCATGGATTTCTTAGGGAAGTTGCAGAGCTTAAGGAAGGTTTTTTCATTTCGTGTAGGTTAAGTTTCTTATTACTGAACAGTGAACAGGGGAAACACAAAGTGACTCACAGTCAGTTGTATGGGCTGGCTATGACATAGTTCACTAGATAAAGCACATATTTTCTATCACACAGATCAATAGAAATTCAAGAAAAATTCTATGCAGAAATTATTTCCTACACACTCGACTAGTATCACTGAAATGGTGAAAAGTGTCATCAGTTGAAACTCACCATTTGCTGAAGATAGCTACATAAATCATTCTAGCTTCAGTACGAAAAGAAATTAAGTAACATCTGGAATCATAAAACATTTACACATTAGGGCATTAATTAAATTGATCTGAGGGACTATTCCGACATATCAATTTAAAATTAGATGTCATATACTCTTATGATGACAAAATCATGAACCAATACAAGATGAGAATTTGGCTTTCTAAGGATTAAAGATGCTAATAGGTCTGTCCATGACAGAATTGAGTTGCATCTTGCAACTGAAATGGATTTGGGCGGTGCCATAAAAAATTATTAATGCAGAACAGATCAAAACACGTGTCCAGTGTCAACAAGATAGATGGAACTTACTTGAGGTGAAGAAATGAGATCAGCATCATGATTGTCAAGTCTAGGATATACAAGCACAAAATAAATCTTCCAAAAGAAACCTTCAGTCATATACTCCGGGCAAAGCTCAAACCTAAGAGCTGCCAATTCTGGCACAAGTTGCTCAACGGCCAGAGCGTGCTCTTGTTGCACATCAGACATGTCAAAGTCTGCAAGCTCATGCTCAAGAGTCAAAAAAATCATTCTAACATAGCCATAACATAGATAGAACTTCCAGTAGAATCAATCATTCTATCGAAAAATAAATGAGTGCTTCAAAATTCTTAAAAAATAAAAATCAAATATCTTATAGAGATGGCATTATAGCAAAAACTAAGATGAGCTGAAAGAGGGAGATTGTGAAGCATACCATATTGTTCCTGGTTGTCATCATCAGCAAGCGGAAAATCCAACCAAGTCTCGGGATGGGAGGAAATATTCTTAGCAAAAGCAACAACTTCCTCGGTCACACCAACGGCACTTCCACTCTGATACTCCCCTACAGACCCCTGATCCAACCCAAACTGCAATATATTGGAAGCTATTTTGGAAAACTCCGAGACAGCTTTAGCACCAGACAACTTGGCGATCCCGCTCTTAAATCTGCCGCCGATTTCAGCAAAATCACTTCTGATGCCATCGATTCCCGGGGCAGTGGCATCAGCTTCAAGTCCAATGGATCGGTCGGGAACGGAGTCGTCCTTGGGGGGCGATTGCGGTGGGGGAGCGAGAAAAGAAGCGACGCCCCAAAATTGACGAGTTAGGGTTTTGGTGATCTCGCCGAGATCCTCCTTGACGCCACGGCCTTGTTGACCTTCGGGAGATTGTAATGCTGAGTCATCATCTCCGGCGGGGAGAGGCTCCTCCAGATCGCCGGGTTCCGAAACGGCGTCGTCATCGTCGAGTTTCAGCGAGTTCACTATCGACCCAAACCACGACATCCTCTTCTTCTTGGTTGTTCTGCTCTCGTTCAATTATTTTGTACCAGTAGAGAGTGAAAGGAAAGCCCCCGTAACTATCTAAGTTAAGATAAAACGACGGCGTATGAAACTTGCTAGACAATCCCGTTTTCAAGTCCCCCGTTTGGGTCGGGGACTCGGATCGGCCGATTAAAACATCCAGTTTAAATGTTTGATAATTATTTTACTGTTAATTATAGTTAAAAACATGTATGTTATGATCATTTTTCAAATAGACTTTTTAAGTTATTTTCTTTGAAAGAAAATTTTGCTTGTTACTTTTTTTTAGGTACCTATCCGTTTGAATTACCGAAATTTGTGAACGGTGGTTCTCCGTCGCTCGCACAACCATCCACCTCTTTCAAATCTACCACCAACTTCGCTTTCAAAGCCTTCTCCACCACCGCCGCTATCACCCCACCATCATTCCCTCCACCCAGACCTCTTCCACCACCAATCTCACCACACTCGGAACCTGAACCATAACTAATCTACAAAAGCCTCCCATCGATCCATCGCAAACACTAACTCTAAAATCAACAAATCCCAAAATTGAGTGGACAAGGAGGTAGTGTAGGGGAAGGGAATGGCGGTGGTAGTGATGGTGGAAGAGGCTTGGGTGAAGGGAATGATGTTGGTGATGACATTGGATATGGTAGAGGGTGGTGGAGGTGGCTTTGGCAATCGAAAAGGTGTTCAAGGAGGTGTCGGCAGCATTGTAGGAGTTGGATGTTTGTGCTGGTGGCGAAGCACCACCGGTCAAATTCCAAAAATTAGACGGATAAATATCTTTAAGAAGATGGAGGTAACAAACAAGTTTTCCTTTGAAAGAAACTAACTTAATTCTTTAATTTTGATTGAAATATCTATGTTTCAAAAAATCAAAAAAAATGTTTTCGAAATGTCTACATTTATTATTTTTCTTAGATGTCATCTGTTTTTCTTCGAGGTATAGTCAGGGTTGATTAATTGCCTGGTACTCATTGTTTTCGTTTATCTTTTGAGAGTTGAAATTGTATCAAGAACATAGTGTCTTATTTGAACTCTAATATTGGATTTTCGGGTTAAGTCTCTTCGTGATCGAGACTCCGTGATTTTTTCTGGAATGCGTCATACGTGACACTTGACATTGTTTGATACTGGTTGCATAGAGTTTAAATTGGTAAAGTGAACGTTGATTCTTGTTTCAAGTTTGGAGTCGCATGCATCAGTAATAGAAATGGGGTTGTTTGCTCAGAGTTTGACAAAGATATGGAAATTTTCGCATTTAAAACAACAGCAAAAATCTACTAATGGTTGCGAAAAAACCGTCTTCCCTGTGGTACGTACATATGACTCGATGAGCAATTTAGAGACGAGAAAGACTAAAGAAGTAGTCTGCCCCCTGCGGCAGGACTCGACAGAAGAAAAGAAAATCACGCACTGGACGACGGGGACAGAGCGAACCCCATAGTATTATTTGATGATTTCAACTGATCAGCAGTCGGCTCTGCGGCCAGTTGAGTTTGATCAGGCAATACTCTGACAACTCCACCCAAGTTCAGATCAAGGGGAGCAGGCGCGACTGTCTGTAACCGTATGGGCTGATACTCAAGTGCCCCTGTCAGCTTCTGCACGACATCCTTAAACTCAATCGGCTTCACTTTGTATACTCTTGTCGGATTGGGTGGCAGCGGTGCTACTGGCTGCTTCTTCCTCCACGGCTTGTATAGCGCTGCCTTTCGCACGGAATGGAGCAAATCACAGTGACCTTGAGTACTGGTGTTCATCGGCTTCCTACTACCTCCTGCTTGTGTTATTAGAAAGTTTTCTGATGCTGTTGCTGTAGATGTTGATGATGAAGTGTGAGATGCTTCCATTTTGTGTTGTTTCTTGCAGCTTGAAATGTTCAGTTGTGATTGTTGAATGAGAGAAAGTTGATGCTTCTGCTTCAAAGGGAGACCGGAGTCTTATTATATATATCTATTTATATAAAATAATATAAAAATTTAAATTTAACAGAGAAACAAACCCTATCGGAATGACGGATCACTATTTATATATATATAACGTGAAGAAGGAGAGGCAGGGCACATGCGTCATGCGTGGAAATGAGGGTTTGAGTTGAAAACATTTGTCTGTCGATGTGGGCGTGCTGAAATAGACAAGTTGTGTAGTGTACGGGTCAAACGTTTGAAAAATCTTGACAAACTATTTTGTGATTCGTCCATCTTTTTTATGATTAGTCAATTAAACAAAGCATCGGCGCGTTGAATATTTCATACAAATGTGAAAACTCAATATTTTTTTGTTACGTTAGTCTCGAATTGTTACGTTTTGAACTTTCTGTCTCTCAGTATTACTGTATTTAATACTTCAAATATACCAAATGAGTAGAACTATTATGTCAACGATAAAAATTAAAATCTTGCAGAAACTAATAATCAAAATTTTTACTCAATAAGCTAAAAACGTTTTGCACTGATTATTTATTTTCCAAGGAGGTTGGATTTGATATTGATGTAAACTACACTTTTGTATGAAACTAATTCGTAGCTTAACCCCACACCCACAGTGGCCAGCCAGGGATGCATGTGGTTTGTGGTGTGAGTAGTCGCCAACAAGTGAAGAATCAAGTCGCCAACAACTAATAGCCATTATTTAAGAGCATTTCCAGTGGGAGATGTAAAATGAGTAGGTAAATTAACTTTATAGGGAAGTAAACAGTAATTTCATTCCAACGCAAAGATGTAAATTAGGTATGCAAATTGGGTGTCCAAACAGTGATTTCATCCCGACATTTCCAAAAACAGCAGCTGCAACGCCATGATGCACTGTTGTTGCTCTCAAATCCATCATCTACTTGACTTTAAATTTAATCAATTCAAAAACACAATCCAATCTATCATCAATTTAACAAATTATAATCAGATTGTATAATTGAATGAGAGGGTTGTGTAGATCTGAGCTCCAGATCGAAACTTTTCAGATCTGGAGCTGCGGCCGCAAGGGTTGTGTAGCAAGAGAAGAAACGAGAGTAGAGAGACAAGGAAACCAACACAAATGAAGATGATGATGAATGGTAGGACTGAAAATTGAGATAGAAATGTGAATAGTAAAATGTTAGATTTAGGGACCGAAAACTGGGGATGCAAAATGTTAACTGACACGTAGGCATATTTTAGGGATACAACCCATTTTACATCTCCTGCTGGAGTTGCTCTTATTATCATAAGATTTTACCATATGTATCAATCAAGTGAAGAATGAAATGAAATACAAGCTCTCTTTTTCCTTCATTTTTCTAATTCATTTATAGGGTAATTACAGAAAATTATATCTATTTTAGGATGATTTCTAAAGATCTACCCTTATATTTGGATTTTCTAATAAACTATTATTGTCTTTAAGCCGTTCACTCAGACCCACTAATTTCACTTTTCTATCTATTTTAACGGCGTATGTACACCACTTGAATTAGATGAAAATCGAAGGCGTGTGTGTCATGTGCCATTAAATTGGATAGATAATGAAAAATGGTGGTTTTGGGTGAACATAGAAAAGAAAATGATAATTTACTGAAACTTGAAATCTAAAAATAAGATATGATTACTGTAAGTTTCCCTTTATAACATCATCTTAATTTTACAATCGTAAATCAAAATTAATCTTGTAGTGTTCAAACCGAGGATTTTGGTTACGTCAGTGAATGTGGATACCGAGAAAGCGAGAATCGTTAAAACGACACCGTACCGTTGGAAAGAAACATTTAACTGCGCACTCTTTCAGTTCAGAAGACCATTTCCCTAAATCAAGACATCAGAAACCCCTTTCCTAAAACCCTAGAAATTTCAGCAAGCCATGGCAGAGCTGAAGCTTTCGGAAAGTAGAGACCTCACGAGAATCGAGCGTATCGGCGCCCATTCACACATCCGCGGACTCGGCCTCGACTCCTCCCTCGAGCCACGTGGCGTCTCCCAGGGCATGGTCGGCCAGACCTCTGCCCGGAAAGCTGCTGGCGTCATTCTTCAGATGATTAAGGAAGGAAAGATAGCTGGACGTGGCGTCTTAATTGCTGGACAGCCAGGGACTGGGAAAACTGCCATCGCTATGGGGCTGGCCAAGTCGTTAGGCCAGGAGACGCCTTTCGCTATGCTCGCAGGGAGTGAGCTTTTTTCACTTGAAATGTCCAAGACCGAGGCGCTGATGCAGGCTTTTAGGAAGGCTATTGGGGTTAGGATTAAGGAGGAGAATGAGATTATTGAAGGGGAGGTTGTTGATGTCCAAATCGATAGGCCTGCTGCCTCTGGAGCTGCGTCTAAGACAGGGAAGCTGACACTGAAGACCACCGAGATGGAGACTGTTTATGATTTGGGGGCCAAGATGATAGAAGCCTTGGGGAAGGAGAAAGTGCAGAGTGGGGATGCGATTGCTATTGACAAGGCATCAGGAAAAATTACAAAGCTTGGAAGGTCTTTTTCCAGGTCAAGGGACTATGATGCCATGGGTCCGCAGACTAAGTTTGTGCAGTGTCCTGATGGCGAGCTGCAGAAGAGGAAGGAGGTTGTACATTGTGTGACGCTTCACGAGATTGATGTCATCAATAGCAGGTAATTTTTTTTTATAGATGTCTTTGTCATGTGCAGTTATTTATAGTTCATATAGTTCATATCGACCTTAGTGAGAAATGGTCAAGCAACTGCACGGTAGTTTGGATATAGGGATGGGAAATGCAAGCAAACTCATATCCATAAATGAAAATTGTTGTTAGGCGTCATGAGTCATGAGTCTGATGCAATGAGCCACAACGTTTGGAGTCCCTGTGCTTGATGGGCGAATTTTATTAGCAATAATGTACCAGATGAGTTTGGTTCGACAGAATGTCGTGTGTCTGCAGTACTCATTGAGTCATTTTTCAGTTGTTGCCTTCACATTTTTTCCTTCTATGTGCTAGGTTAACACTTTAACAGGGGTCAACAAATTTTCTTAGTTTTCGCAATCCATGACGTTCGGGTTTAGTGGTGTGCCTTACATTGACGACTCATGAACCACAAACTGAGTTAATAACGTATAGCTATGCTTTGGTAGCTACAATATTCATATAAATGTTATCAGGTACTTGGACTGGTGGGGTGTAAATGTTCTTATTAGCAATATGATATATGGTAGAGGTCTGATCTTGTTATGGTCCTCTTTTTATGTACATCAGCGCAATTTTAATTATGTATATGTCAATAAATGGCTGAACTTGACTCAGATTTAATAGAGATTTGGTGATTAGTGACTATGAGTACGTTGTACAGAATTTGATCACTGTTACTAAAATATTTTAGTTTACTGTTAGAACATCCTTGTGCCATGGTTGGTTACGACACCAGAAATTTTGCTCAGTTCATTTGTTTACTGACTGAAATTCAGTTAAAATGTTAATTCATATAGTGGAGTAGGCAAACTTGCTTTGGTACACTCTACCAGTACGATGTGAAAGATTATCCGGGTCATTAGGAGTTTCTTCAGTTACTATAAGATCTTGCGTAGTGTAGTTTCTGGTGCTCTTAATATGAGACAGTTGTCTGGTGTGGTCATGTCTTTTGAGTTTTGCACAGTGAAGCTTGTTATTCTCTCTTGAGCTAGTTTTGAGTCTGATTACACATCATCATTCTTTTACAAGTTTTATATTCTTATTGTTTCTGGCTCGCAGGACACAAGGATTCTTGGCTCTCTTCACCGGTGATACAGGTGAAATTCGATCTGAGGTGAGGGAGCAGATTGACAGCAAAGTTGCGGAATGGAGAGAGGAAGGAAAAGCTGAGCTTGTGCCTGGTGTTCTCTTCATTGATGAAGTCCACATGCTGGACATCGAATGTTTCTCCTTCTTGAACCGTGCATTAGAAAATGAGATGGCCCCGATATTAGTGGTCGCTACTAACAGGGGAATCACAAATATTCGTGGGACTAACTACAAATCCCCACATGGTATCCCCATTGACCTGCTTGACCGACTTCTTATCATTACCACACAACCCTATACAGAAGACGAACTGCGCAAGATTCTAGACATCAGATGCCAAGAAGAAGATGTGGATATGTCGGAAGATGCAAAATCGTTACTAACAAAGATAGGGGTTGAAACTTCATTGAGATATGCTATCCACCTCATAACTTCAGCAGATTTGGCTTGCCATAAGAGAAAGGGAAAGATGGTTGATGTGGAGGACGTAAGTAGGGTGTACGGGCTCTTTTTGGATGTAAAGAGATCAACACAGTATCTAATGGAATACCAAGAGCAGTACATGTTCAATGAAATGCCCGTTGGAGAGGCAGAAGACAATGCAATGGCTTCTTGAGATACTGCCAAGTAGTTCGACATCCCTATGGTGCATCAGGTTGCTTTCCGCTTGTATTACTGTCCTATTTTTCATCTTCTTAGATTCTGCATGGGTAGTGTTCTGGCATTCATTTCAAGTTTGATTTCACATTCCAACAGATGCCAGATATTGTAACCATAATTTATGAATGCAAATTGCAATAAGGTATCTGTTTGTCTGTCTTATTCATTTCTTTTGTTTTTTTCCTTTTTATCCTTCATTCAGATAAAATACATTTGATCAGAGTACACTAAGTATGAAACTATTTATGGCTAAGAGGCGTGACAGAGGATGCGTTGGAGAGATTGAGATGGACCAACCCGAAATTCCGAAGCACTTGGTTATCAGCAAATGTGAGTGCTCTGCTCATACCCTCCCAGCAATCCTCAGCAGCATAATCTGGGTTATGCTTCCCAGAGCAGGGCTGGCACCCAGCAAAGTGTATCACGATGGGTGGTCCGAGCCAGCCTCTTTCCTTCACTCTCCGCTCCGTGTCATAGCCATTTGAGATCTTCTCAGCATGCCTCCTCCGTAACCGATCTTTTTCCATCTGGTCTTTGGCGAACTTGTCCAACTTGTCCATCACTCCGACCCAATGAGACTGGAAGGAGAGGTCCTCCTCCAGGAAAATCTTGTCCCCCCATATTTTCCGCTTTTTTAGCATGAGGTAAAGAAGAGCTGACTGATCATCCGAGACTGGGTCTGTCTTGTCTTTGAACATGGCCTGCTGGATTTTACCCCATTTGTCGAAGTCAGGGCGGCTCTGAGGACCCATCTTTGCCCAAACCTCCATGAAATCGATAGATCACTGACAGTTCCTGATTAAAAACACTCCAGCGTTGAGACTGGTGAAGGTGCGCTTCTCATAAGTGTTCCAACCCTCCACCACAAAATTATGATCTTTGTACCTCTGGAACGGAAACTTGAAGTCCATATCAGTAAAAAACGCATCAGCATCCATCCAGAGTATCCATTCGGTCTCCGGATGCGCCAACATGGCAGCTCTAATGGCAGGTAACTTAGCCCAACAGTCCCCCATTTCAGGTTGCAACAACAGATTGTTATAAAAAACATCATACCCATTGATCCTGCAGTAATCCACTTTATTTTTAAAACTCCTAAGAAGCAGACTATCTCCAACCGAGTTCTTACACGGCTTAAGCTGCGAGCCAGTGACAACCAGCATCCTCTCCGACACAACTGCGCGTCTCCTTCCATCCCCCAAACCCGGATTCTTCATCAGCCACTCTTGACGCTTCTCGTCCCAGTCATCTAAAGAGTCACCAATCATGTAACTAAGCTGCGGATCATCGTAAAAAGTCGGGCCCTCAACTTCCCCACCCGATCTAATGAAAGATGTTAAATTCAGAGAGGTGGTGGGGAACATCCATAAGAGTGTGAATGCGGTTAAAGCGCCGGAAGAGAAGAGTAAAAAGGCGGTGAAGACGGAGTACTTGCCTCGAGCAGGCTGCTGCTTGAAATGAGAGGAAGAAGACATTTGTATTGAAATAATATTGAGATTGAGAAAATATTAACGCCAGATGTGTTAATAAATATACGTAAGAGGAAGTGAATGCCGGTGTGTGCGGAGCGGATGTGATTCTTAAACAACTGAAAAATATACAGTTGGAAACTTGGAATTACAATTAGAGAATAAGATAGTCTTAGTCTTCCTTGTGCTGATTCCAGTCACTGACAAAAAACATTACTTATGACATTCGATGATAACTAACTCTTAACTAACAACCGATTTCGTCTTTTCTTTTGTTTATTCTTTTTCTTTTCTTCAACGTCAAAAAAAATTGCGAAACTTAGCTCAAGAAATGCTGAGAGTGTTGGGAAGTGGAAATTAAAATGACTGAAATATATTGTTTAAGAATAAATACATGTTGGCTTGAAAATTGGAATTTTGAGAAATCAAAGATACACTTAATTCTTATTGTTGCACTGTAATTGAGAATTGAGTATATATATTTAACCATTAATTTAGGAGTAATTATATTTTATTCTCATTTATAATCTCTCACTTGACATCGTTCTCATTGAATATGACAAATGTTTTTATTGAGTATAAAAATCAAATAAGAAGTTAGGATATGCCATCACGAGTTGGGTTCACTATTTATATATTTATAGTTTAGGTGCGACATATTGATATTTGGAGGACGGAATGACGATTACACTTTATATGCTTATAGTTTAGGTGCAACATGTTGATATGTTAAGTGTCGCATGCGTAACAAATATGCATTCATTACATACACTAAAATATATAAATAGATTTTGATTTTGATTTTATATTTAATTTATATTTATTATTTTGAACCGCAAATCTGTTTAATTTGACGATCAAGATGACTCCTTTCGTCTTCTTAATATTTGATTGTCCCCTGAAACCTTTCCCATCACATCTAACTCACCATTGACTACCTTAAAATAAAAAGATATTTAGCGTAGAAAAGTAGGATAATACATTACTCTTGTGTGTATATCAAAGTTGTAATTTGCCATGTTGCACAGAATTCAAATGGCACTGCAGTCCGCAGAGCAAAACAAAGCAAAGAGGCAGGCAGCCGAGCCGAGATGGTATCTGTGGGCTGTGAATCTTTCTTGAGAAAGCCCAGCTGCTCGGCCCAATCCGCGTCTGCATTAATACTGACCATTGGATGAGCCCTAATCGAACGGCAGATGGTCAGAGTATATATGGCGTTAGGATAGGGATTGAAGTAACACACTCGTTCATTCTCAATCAATTTCCAGATCTGACTTCTGAGTTTCTGACAACGTTGTTAAACTCTCGAGTTAAATCTACGATTCTATCGATTTTACGTATCTACATGTCCATTTCGAGTAAACTCTTAAGTAGAAACTTTT
>JAWWMW010078756.1:0-13127 GCA_035048345.1 Echeveria elegans
GGTAGAGGGCAACCACCTTCGCGAAGGGGCGCCCCCCACCCCGGTGGGAGCTCTAGTGGTCGGACTGTTGCTGAGGGGGATAGCTGGAGAGGAGCGGAGCGTATGAGAGAGAAGAAATTGAATCGGACTAAATTTTTGCAAATATCAAACAAACTTAGAAACGAGCAATTGACGTTTGAGTAACAGGCTAACAGCACAACAGAGTGAATAAGACAATATCTAGAGTCTTCGTCATAAAAAAACAAGGAAACAATGCAACGCATGATCATCCAGAGATCATTTTTGATGCATCCACTTACTGTCATGAAGAAAAGCCCAAGCAACAGTCCACGATAGGGAGCTATATCTGACTCGACTTGTAGTGAAAATTCGGTTTCGGCTAGAAGCAAGCCAGCCAAAAATGCACCCAGGGCCATGGACAGGCCAGCCTAGTGAAAGAATGAGATCAAGTGATCAAACAATGCAAAAGGCATGGTTGAATTGAATCTTACAAAGTTTTATCACATATGTGCACGTCCATACCCTGGCGGTAAGGAGACTGGTTCCCAAAATAACAAGTAATGTGTTAGCTGAGAATATTTCTGCATTTTGATTTTCAGCGATTTGCCTATATATTGGTCGAAGCAGCTGCATAATAACGAAACAAGTGCATCAAAATCAAACAAATATGAACCACCTCGTAATCATTTTTAACCGTAAGAAATCAAACTCATTTCCATAATTTGTGGCCTAGTTGTAGAGATATATTGAAGATGGAAGTAATAGCAGTTAAATATTTACTATATGAACAAAAATGCTAGTATTATTATAATACTTATCCCTTTCTAAAACAGTAAGGGAATAACTTGTAACCCCTGTTAGGAGCAGATGAAACTCCAAACAAATCAGCAACAGCTACCAAGATAAGGGAGATAGGACATGCAGTATTTCCGGTAAAAAATAATTCGTTGCAGCTCAGTAACTATCACTTTTCCAAGTCCAATTTGCAAATTACAACAGCCACATAAACATTACCAGACGTCCACCAGCAATGATGGCAGCAATTGCAACAACTGCCTTAAGTCCTGCAAGGCCAAGAGCTTCCGCAATGGCTTGAAAGCCAACCTGAAAAGTAAAGTAGTAATGTCTGCAGATAAATCCAACACAATAAGAGGGGTAATCAAGAATGATGGAATTATGTGTGGGTCAAATATCAAATATAAACAAGAGTTGTGGCAACATTAATTTAAGATAGTTCTCATACAGTCAACCCTATGACAGCGATTTGCAAGGTAACAGAAAGGAACAAATGCAGGTTACCCCAATAATCACGAGACATGATAGAAAGCATCATTTTTATTTGTTCTATACTATCTATCTATCAATGTAGGGTTAACTGCAGAAAACTCATACTATAATAAGACATTTTGCAGAAAAACCATACAACAACCACTAATTACCAAAAACCTAAAGTATAATTGTTATGTTATCATAAAACCCAACAATGTGGTGCATATTTATTTTAAAACAATGTTTGTTGAGTTCAAATACTATAGGTTATTGGGTTTTTTTGCTAACGGAATATTTATAGTATGGGTTTTTGGTAATTAATAGTTATAACATGGGTTTTCTGCAAAACGGACTTATTATAATATGGGTTTTCTGCAACTGACCCATCAATGTAAACTTTCAAATACCAATCGACTATGTTTAGTTCAGACATGCTCAAAAATAAACTCAATAACTTCTGATGCCACTATACTAGATATAAGCTAATAAAAATAAGAAAAACAAGTTTGGAGAGGTAGGAAATGCAGCATACCCCTCCTTTGGATGAATTCGGAGAGATGAGCGGTATTAGTATGAGCAACACAACAACAGCCAAATCCTGAGAGAGATATTTTCCGATCATGTTATCAACAGTGAGTAAGCAGATTCAGATCACAGAATAAATATCTATAAGAGGAGACACTTGATTTTCATAAAATAATATTGTTTAAATGTTGAGACGCTTTCAAACTGCAAGGTTTGGCCCATCTGAAGTTATTCTTATTTCACAGGGAAAGAGAAACCAATGGCGTGATAATGCTAACTTTTGAGATTCAACAAACTAGCAATCAAGAGGAGCATGGGTAGCCCTTTTTTTGTTACTGCGTCTCTTTTCCGATAAACAAATTTGCGAGGATGGTTAAGATAAAGGGGCATTTCAGTGTAAAAGAGATACCTGGAATAGCAAAACTGAAAAAGTAGCACGGCCATGGCGAGATGTGCTCTCCCCTCTTTCTTGTAACACCTGGAAAAGATAGCCATGTAAAAATCATGCTGTTTTTTCATTGGAAATGTGGGGCTTACGACACGCCTTTGCACATCAGAATAAAGTATTTATCTAAATACAGCATCAATATTCAGGAGTTGTTGGATTATGTTACAAGTTTTTTGCAATTAAATTTAGCTGCAAGTCTCTCAAGTGTTGTTATTTATCAGGTGATCAGGTCGAAGATGGAATCATAGTTTGAATCCCCGTAAAAGCAGTTAACAGTTGGCGTCAACATGGCAGGCAAAGTACCTGTAGCACGACTGCAGTTGAAGATAATGCTAAACCATTGCCAATAACAATGGAAGCAGGAACAGACTGACCAGCAACGAAATGGGTTATTAAGCCTACGACAACAGCTGTAACAAGAACCTGCATCATGTCACAACTCAAAATCAATACTAGTTGGCCTCATAACATTCAAACTTTTAGATGATATGCGCAACCACTTGTAGATCATTTAATAATCACCTGTGCTGAACCTAATCCAAAGACATACTTCTTCATAGAACTCAGTCTTTCAACAGAGAGCTGTAGATCACATAAATGATAAGCTGAAACTAATTCATCACCTTGCAGGACTAAAAATAAACATATGCTAATAATAATGACCCTACCTCAAGGCCAATATTGAACATCAGAAATACAACACCGAATTCTGCTATTGCCTTGGTCCCATGGACGTGGCGTATGATAGAGAGGCCGTATGGTCCAATCAATATACCAGCAGCCAAATAACCCAACACTGGGCTTCCTACATAATCCATAGGACAAACAATGACTTTCAAGTGCAAATATTTTTAACACTTGTTAAATTATGTTGATTGAACCGAACCTAGCCTCAACATAACATTATAATACAAAGCCCTGCAAACTAATATAAGACTTCCAAAGTGTGTTATTTGTAAGGAGTTTAGGTTAGAGGAACTAGTTATATAGGTTGAGAAAACAGAACGTGACCTGCTATATAACATTTCTAATGCTGAGCCAGAAGTTTGAATAATGTTAAAATGGGAAAAAAAAATTAAATCCTCAACTTCTCAGTTTTGACCATTAAATCCTCAACTCAAAAAACTCACAAAAATCCTCAACTTCTCAGTTGACATTCGTGTAAAATTAGAAACTTATGTTAACTTTGTCATTATAGGCATGTCGTTAAGTCGAGTGTGATGGTGCGCGGACGACTCAAATCCGGTGCGAGCGACGGAGGAGCGATCCGGTGTGGCTGTCATTTCACGTCGTCAATGAGTCCCGTCACTCGATTTAACGACATGCCTATAATAGCAAAGTCAACTTAAGTTCCTAAATTTACACGAAAGTCAACTGAGAAGTTGAGGATTTTTTTGAATTGAGGATTTAAATGGTCAAAACTGAGAAATTGAGTATTTAAAAAATATTATTCCCGTTATAAAATTGTATAAAAAGTGTTGGCACGAAGACATTAGTGTTATCGGCAGACGTTGTTCGCATACCTCCAGGTATCTTCTGGAACAACGGGACAAATATAACACTTGCAAGTAATAGCCATAAGACGTCAAAGAGTGAAGCTTCCTCTGCGTTCACCTACATATCATTAAGACAAATCCACTCATATATTATCTATACTGCCAATTTTTTACAATTTAACACAGTCATGAAAAATAAAGAATAGTTGCCTGCCTCTTGATGAGGAATCATATCAATGATTTTCTTCACTCTTTCTGGAAGTTTTCGTATTTGTCGGACCAAAGGCTGAGTGCTCTGTGAAATGTCTTCAATGCTTGTAGAGATAACATCTGACTTTTGAAGCAATTCACTACTCCTGTCTGGGCGTTTGGAGTAAAAAGCAGCACTAAAACAAAACAAGTTTCTCACGTGAGTAAGAAAGTTGCACCTTGATCATATACATAGCAGTCGAAGGATAATCATAGACGCTATCTACGTTTTTTTTCTGTCCAGAGAACAAGACATATTCTTGGTGCCAGTGTCTCTATTAGAGTGCATGTATGCTGTTCAATTGAAATAGACAGCGTAAGGCTCTTAAAAAATGGCTACACTTTAACCTGCCCCCTCCCTTTATAAAGAGATGCCTCAAAGTCATAATACTGTGCATATTTAAATCAACAACAAACCCCATAAGTGAGAATGAATGGCCCTAAATTTAAACTGTTTTATTTAAATTTTCTCTGACAATAAACTAAGTGCCACATATTTCTTGAGTGCTCCAATGCAAATACACGCGGTAAATCAAGAGAACCTACTGCATGCAAGCAACAGCATTACTCTGCAAATAATTTTGTACAAAACAATCAACGAAAATGGTAAGAAGTAAGAACTAAAACATAAACATACCCAGCTCCCAGAAGTAACAATGCAAAAACAAGTGTAGGTAACTGCTTCCTACTATAATTGATTAGACCTTCAAACACAGATGCAGCTGTGAACTCAGTTTCATCTCCAGCAAAGGAAAAAAAAGATGCGGAGAAAAACCGAGATGATTTCTTAAGTAATGCCTTTGGGGCAAATGACGGGCTTTCTCTATTTAAATCTTTTTGCCCATCCTGTTTTTGTGATTGTGCCAAATTCTTAGACTTTTCGGATTCACCATCGGCAACTGAAGAGCCAGAAATTACAGTTTCAATCTCGTTATCAACTGATTCTTCAGGCTGAGTCAGCTTTTCAGTACTTGGGTTGATGTTATCAGATGGGGTGTCAGGCTCATTCAATGAATTAATGCTGTCTACAACAGCCACATCACCATCACCTACTTCACTAAGTCTCTCATCTTCAGAAACTGGATCCAGAACAGACCCTTGTCCCTGATTAGCTTCTCTGGAGAGATCTTGAGAGCTAGTAATCAACTTTTCTGCTTTCTGTAATGCTATCTGTGCATCATTAACCCGCTGAGCAGCCTCAAGTTCAAAAGCAACTGCTTGCTCAGCTAAAAGCATTATGTTTGCAACTTCTTCCTCTGCTTTTAGAACGTTTATTTGTGCCTGCTCTGCAACTTCGGTTAATCTGTCTACTTCCTTCTGCAACTCCTTTTTCTTGTTCTGCAGCCTTTTAAGCTCCTCTTCATGATTAGTGAGGTTTGCTCGGCACTCTGTAACATTATCCTGTGCAGTTTTAACTATTTCTTCATCACCATCTACCCTGTTAGCACCATCAACGTCGTCGGTAGATGTACTGTTTGTGTCACCCCCATCTTTTGCAACGTTTATAGAATCCATTGCTAACTGAAGTCGTGCCTCGGCAAATGATAGGGACATGGTTGATTTCTCTACTGCTTCCTTAGCAGTAGATTCCTTAAGTATAATATCTTGAATTGTATCAAGTGTGGTATTTACCTCAGTCCATGCCTGTTCAGCTTCATCTTTAAGGGATATGGCAGTCTCGGATATGTTTTGAGCCTTTTCTTCAAACATAGAGCTGTTCTGGTGAGCTACTTCCAATTCCTTGACAGCTTTCTGTAATGATTCCCTCAATTCATCCAAATCCGGAGTGTCGGCATCTTCAGCCCCGTCCTCTACTGAGATAGACTCCGCAGCATCCTGGGATTTTTCTAAACTATCTACATCGGCCCCTGGACTTTCCAGAAAATCAACATTTCTACCATTGCCATCAATGTACGCCAACGAATCATTACCCTGACACCGTAACCCCATACATCCACGAGAAACCTTCAACACATCAAAGCATCCGGCTCTAGGTTCCAGAACCAAACCCCTACCAGCATGCATCCCACTAACAAGAACACTGAGCTTACAACCAAGAGGCGCATCAACAGCATTCACATTACTACATTGACTTACTCTGTACACCAGCCTCTGTCTCTCCACAACACGACTCCCAAACAGTCTACCATGCTTAAACCTCAACCGCGCATTACTTCTAAAATCCGCAACATTATGTGTCAAACTGCTCGCAGCTTCCCCGCTACTAAAAATACTAGACTGCCGGAAACAACAAGCAACATCCATTTCTCAAAACAAACGCAGTTCTCAACGTCTCACTCCCAAAACATCAAGCATCTACAACAAATAAGAAACAAACAAATCAATCAAAACCATCCAAACTCAAAACGTCATTGCACTCAAAACCACAAATCCTAACAACATTACGCAATAAGATATTTACAACCTCCAAAAAATGCGTCGATTGAACAAAAAAATGACACGATCGGACGGCGGAGAAACCAATCAAGAGTAGCATTAACGCTTACGCGCGGTACTACTAAACATAGAAGCGATCAATTAGGGCACGAAATCGATGATGTTGAGAGATGAAAGGAGAGCAGAAAGAGCAAATATGCGGAAATGTAAAGTACCGTATTTCTCGCTCTACGGACACAATCAATCTGTCTCGGCCTCCACCTTCTTGCTTCGCTCGCTCTCGTCTCGTCTCGTCTTCTCTCGGCTGCGTCTGTCAAGTGGGAAATGTTTTTACAAAATTTCAAATATATATTTTAAATTGATTAACTGCCCATTAATTTAGTAATACTAGTGGTTGTTCCGTCGTCCGATGAAAATGCAGAAAATAAATATTTGTGATCTGAGTTCGTGAGGTCTGTGTAAATTTAAACTTAAAAAATTAAAGGTATGGATAAAGCAAAAACATCTATTTGACTATACGGTCATGATCCTATTATGAATTTTTAAAATTTAATTTTAAATTTTAAATGAGTAAATTTTTTGTTAATTTTAATGTTCAATTTTTAAATTTAAAATAATTTTGGAATGTTTGTTTTTAAAAATTTAAAAATTTTAAATGGATATTTTGTCTTATTCCTATTTTGTCCTATTCCTATTTTATCTTATTACATAATTGATTTTGTGACAAAAATATATGATTTAGCGATGAAAAAATTTCGTCACTATTGGCGTGTTGAGGATATTAACCAATTATTAGTGTAGATAAATGAACTAGCGTACCGCCCGTCATCCCGACGGGAATCTTTTTCATATTTCCATCCGATTCTCCCGAAGTGCGAAATCTTTTCCGCATAATTTTTTATTTTAATGTTTATTTTTAAATTTTTTAAATTTTATTTTATATAATTTTTGCTTATATTTTTTCGTATCTCCACTTGATTACTTTTTTAATTTTAATTTTAATGTATATTTTTATTTTTTTCATATTATTTTATGGTATTTGAAGTTTGGGGCTTCAAGTATGGGCTAACTAAGGTTAATGGGTAATTGATAGTTCATTTTATTTGTTTAATGAAGGATAATTATGTCTTTTTACGTTTGGTTTTATGTCCATTTTGCTATTTATTTATAAGAATAGATAGGGATGCAGTAAAAAATATGGCTGCATGTTCATTTATCAACCAAAAAATGTGATTGTTGGTAAAATTAAAATTTAATCTATATTTATCAAATAAATATGAGTTTCCAAAAATGTCACTCATCCACTATTAATTACAAATGTGTCATTAAAATTAAAGACAATGAATCCGGTCCAACTCATTAAATAAAATTAAAAATTGAATGTTAAAATATTAAAAATTAACATTAAAATAAACATTAAAAATTAATGCTAAAAATTAAAAAATTGAGCAAAAACATTAAAAATACCCCTTCTTTCTATTTAATTTTTCAATCGCTTTCATCTCCTTCGCGTGACCACACGGGCCCAGTCCGGTCCATTAAAAATTAAAAGTTTAAATTTACACACAACACATGGGTCCCGTCCTTCCCATTAAAAATTAAAGGTTTTAATATACATAAACCACACGAGTTCAAAACTTGGACGATCGAGTCATGATCGTGTTTGACCTATTTGATAGTGCATTCGAGACGACGCATCCCCGTCAGAACGATGGACGGTACGCTAGTAAAATAATAATTGATCAACTGGTCATTCCATAGCACCACATAAATATAAAAAATGTGCATTAATGTTTTTTATTTTCAAAATTACGGTTTTGGAAAAACTATTTTAATTTGTTAAATTGCTTAATTGATTGAATATAAATGTGGCCCAAAATAGTTTTTAGTTGAATCTATACTTATAAAAGATTAGGACATGAATGTTTAACCAAATCCTATAAGTAACGAATGTTTAACCAAACCTAAAATTACAATTGTACCCCTCTCTCCACCATTAATCACAAATATGTCATTAAAAATAAAGATAACATGCCCAGAACGGCTCATTAAATAAAATTAACTAACATTTCAATTATTCCACTTTCCACCGTTAATCACAAATATGCCATTAAAATTAAAGATAACGAGTCCGGTCCGGCTCATTAAATAAAAAAATTAAAAATAAACATTAAAAATAAAAAAATAAAAAAAAAATGTTAAAAATTAACATTAAAAATAAAAAATGGAAAATAAAATGGAAAATATTTAGTATTTTAGGTGAATCAAATGAAGATACGAAAAAAATTTCCGTCGAGGCGACGGACACACCGTTAGTAATAACAAAAAAAACTCCAACCTTTCAAGCTATGGATACAAATAGGCATATGATTTCACAAGTCACAACTGCTTCGGTTCTGTATGAGATTTTTAAAGTAGTCAACTTGACTCATCATTTTGGCATGTTTGGTGACATTGAAATAAATAGTTTTGTACTTAACTGAAAACTGTATGTTCATTGTTGTTCTACTTCTGTATCTGCATACGCTTGAATGAAAGATGCACTGATCATAAACGGACGCTATGGCTTCACATTTCAGTATTCTGGAGAAGATTACATCAGTAAAATCTTATGGTTAATGTAAGGAGTTCCGAATTAGGTACTAAAAATCAAGCAAAATGTGTAGCATAATTTTTGCACATTTACGAACGTGAAGCATTAACATGATCCGCCAGTTCTGTTACGGAGTAGTTTTTAATGCCTAGGTGGTGGAGACAAACTCGGGAAAACATGGGTTACTGCGTTGAGAAACATGGTTGTAGTCTCCTTTCATATAAGTCAGGTTGTGAACTAACAAAACCACGTTCATGCATGCGTCATGTTCATCGTGCAACACCTGGTGGAACTGGCGGAGGCATATAGACTATTGGGAAACTATGCTTCGGTGAGTTGTTGAAAAGACCATATCTTGGTTATCAATCCTTCATCTTTTTATATATTTTGCGTTCATATACTTGTTACTGGATTGTGTAAATAAGATATATCTTGAAGAGGTTTCTTCATGTAATATATTTGGTGTGAAGGTATCTGAAGCATTTACTTCCTGCACCTTGTTTTTTAATGACACATTCACTAACCATGTCATTCACATTTTAATATTTGCAGGGAAATACTATATCAATTCCTGCAATAAAAGCAGGGAGAGTCAGAAATTTTCCGGCGTGGGCGGGTTTATGAAGGGGGTTCGGGTGCAACGTCTCCGAATTTTTTTTTGTCAGTCGTCTCTTAACATACTATATTCAAGTCAAACATAGTCATCATACCAAACATACCTCTGTTATCAATTCCATATTAATTTGTTTTTGGAAAGTCAATTGAAACTCTACCGTTCCCAACACTACCGCTAGAAGAATCAATTGAAACTCTAGGTCGTTTGACTACAATTAACAAAATCAAACCTAACAATTATCAAAATTCAAAATCAAAACTAACAATGATCAAAATTCAAAATCCGTAACAAAACATTGTAAAATTATCAACAATTGCAAAATCACAATAATTTTGTAATATTGAACCGTCACAAAATCATTATAACCCTAAACCTTAAAAAATCACTAAACCTAAAAATCAAAATCATAGAAACCTAAAATCATGGAAATCAAAATCGAAAAATTACCTCGTCCACTCCCCGCCCTCGCCTCGGCCTCGCCAGTCCCAACGCTCGCCCAAACGCCTCACCTCGTCCACGCCTGTTCCGTCGTTCGCAACTTCGCACGTCGCTTTCTTTTTTTTAAAACAAAACGCTCGTTTTGTGCGTTTCGTTTAAAAAAAAAGAACGACGCTTCGTCGAAGAAGACGAAGCAAGAGCAGGCGGGGTGACTTCGGGGATGACTGGGGCGGCCGATCGACCGGTGGAGGGCGGATATATACTACTAGGGGTTTTTTCCAGCGATGGTGGAGGCGGCCGACCCCACCCGCTCCCACCTGGCTCCGCCCCTGATTTACAACGATACAATGAGATGTAGAAGACATGCAAGACATAAAATAAATACTTTGAAATTCAATTTTCATGATTTTACAATAATATTATGATGTTTAATATGTAAAATACAAGGAGAAGAGAGGTACTTATAATTGTGGGGTAGTTGTGCACTAATAAGGGTGTAGTTGGCCAAGTCTTAATCCATTATCAGGTGTGTAAGCTCGCATTAATGGCTACCAGTAGCATTATAGAGAAGAAGAAAAAAAAAGTAGAAATAAAAGATAAAGAAGAGGTCTCCTTTGGTTTTCCTTCCCCCACCAGCAGCATCCATTGTCCAAATCAACCACTAACACACTTTAAATTAATGGCTACTATACTACTAATCCTCATCTCAAATGCTACCAGAAAATGATTGATAATCATTAACTTGCAACTTTTGGAGTTTCATGTAAAACGCGTGCGGTTATAATTATACATTTTGGAATCAAGGCTAAGGAAATATGAAATCTTTAGGAGAAAAACTCGTTCAACAAGTAGTTAATCTTAATGGTGATAAATTAATATTCATTACCAAATTAATTTGAAAAACTACTTCATACTCCTTCCAAATATTTGTTTGAACGAAATATGCTACCAGATTTTTTCATTCAGTTATAGGTCTGATCTTGAATGTGTTTAAACTGCTGAAAATATTAGGACAAGTTAAAGAACTAGTTACTTTGATTGAATCTGTGCAGATTTATACAAGTTGATCTGTTAGGTTATTACAGGTTATATACTCTGATGTTCATGTGTAGTCTAGCCTAGAATAGTGCAGTGTTTACTCTAGGACTTGCAACATGATGGGTTTAATTGTTTAAATGTTTAGAAGCAGGCCCTGAGCTGCAAGTTATTGTGGAATTTGAGCTTCAAAGCTGACAAGCTTTGGGTCCGCCGGGTTCACATTTATTATATGAAAGACAGGGATATTGCTGAAATACAAGAAAGCAGTAGCATATATTGGGTTGAAAAAAGGGATACTCAAGCAAAGGAAAAAGCTAGGCAGACTCAAATACTCAATCATGGAACACCATTGGAAATGAAGAGATTCCAGAAGATGTACAATGAATTGATGGGTCATTATGAGGATTGCAAATTATAAAAAGTGTGTGCTATGCAATGGTCAAGAAAGTATCAGTCACTTGTTCTTTGAGTGCAGTTACTCACAAGATATGTGGAGTAGGGTTTTGGAATGGATTAAATATAAACATGTGCCCTTGGAGTGGGAGGATGAGCTGGTATGGATGCTGCAAAGGTAGAATCCTGCTCTGTGCTTTCATGGAAACTGAGTATTTTACTATTTTATATAGAAGGAAAGGAACAGACGAGTGCATGATGTGGTGGAGAGCAGACCAATAGACTGGAAAGAAGTTTGCAAGGTAGTGGCGATCAGATGTGCCCTAAAGCCTGAACTGAATGCTCTTATTTTACAAGCTGATAATAGGGTGTAAAAATGTTGTGATTTCTAGTTGTTTGTAGTGTTTGATTGTTGGTAAGTTTGTCATGGATCGAAACCCACTTAAAGTAGCTTTTTAACTTGTCACACATCATTCATCTTTTTTAAAATTAAGGTTTCGTTTGGTTGTAGAAAAAAAAAAAGGAAAAGAAAATTTTTAAATTTTTTTTAAGTGAAAATAAACATGTGTGTTTGGTTGTAAGGAAAAAAGTAAAAAAATATGTAAAATGAGATCAAATTTTCCTTACAACTTTCTCATGAGAAAATCGTTTTTTTTAAAATTTTCTTTTCCTCACTTTTTTCCGCAACCAAACGGGGCCTAAGTATACGTTGAAAATGATTTTTTTTTTGAAATACAAAAACAAACATCAAGTATTATAATTTCTTGAGATCTATCTATTGTTCTGTATATTGTTATATTTAAACTAGTGTTTCGTCTGTCGTCCCGACGGGAATGTAGGGAGTACAGACGCTAATCGTTTCGCTTTATAACTCTCTTCCAAATAGGTATCTTTCGAAATCTCTTAGAAAATTAATTTTTTTCGTGTATCCATTCGATTCCCCTCAAACTTCCCAACTTTTTCTGCTCCACCTTTTTATTTATATTTTTTATTTATTAATTTTATTTTTAAATGGGTCATTTAATGGGTCAAACCCGTAGATTTATTTGATAAAGTAGGAGGTTTATTTTTAGGAAAATTTGTTATTAATAATCACAACTTTCACCCATTTGCTAGAAATAATTCCAACTTTGGATTATTTTTGTAAATAAAGAGTAAAATTGACAGTTTATGTTTGATTATTCATTCTTTTCACTATTCATTTACATGTTTAGATATATTAAATAATTTTATAATTAAAATTTAAAATATAAAATAAAGTTTCACTAATTTATCAATATTGTCTATTTTCTTAATTGTTTATATTTAATAAAAAAATATAATGAAATATAAGTAAAAATTATAAGCAAATGACGAACGTTTTGTCATTGGTGGCAATCACTTAACCAATTTGGTGTGACAATATCTTTCAACCGAGAAAGATATACGTTTACATATCAAAGGATGCCAAAAATTTTGGTCATTAGTGTCATGTTCTAAGTTTTGGTAGTATCACAATTTAAGAACATTAAAAAAAAAAAAGAGAGGTTGTCATGGTATACCAACAGTTCATAGTAGGATGAATCCTCTACAATGGCCAAGTTCAGAATTCAGATGTTATATATGGTCAGTAACAAATGGTAACCAGTGCCAACTGCGACTGTTGCCTTCCAGAAAGTATTCACA
>JAWWMW010078775.1:0-13124 GCA_035048345.1 Echeveria elegans
TCGAGCCTACTTTGAGAACATTTCACCCATTGATAACCTGTCTCGGCAATGAAGGAATGGACAATATGGATAGATTGAATCAAGAAATGCTACAATGCCCCTAATCCACGGTTATGTTTAGTAGTGGAGATGATCAAAAAAGTGTTAGAATGGTGGATCAGGGGATATACCCTGATACAAAATCAAATAGTAACTTGATCTTAGGACTCCTATAGGATGAAAAGTAGATGGACTAGTGAGTGAAATGAATGCCAAAGAAATAGCTATTTTGCCGAAGATGTATATATTATTATAGTAGAGGGACAATGCAAGGTACATGATTTTGATACAGATTAAAGGTGGTATATAGAGAGATGTTCAGCAAAGGCCTTCCACTCTGTGCTTCTGACCACACTGAGCTTATAAAAGTGGAAAAATCCAAGAGGGTGAGACTGTGAGCTCCTACATATGGTGTGCTGTTGCTGATTAGCATACTTCATTTATCCGCCCTGATAAAAGTATTTGTACTCCAGAAAATAATTCATGTATACACATCTTGATTTATACAAATTTATACCTCCTAAATGAAATCAACATCCAATTGTATACAACAGTAATATATGGTATTTTCAATGTTTCATCCATTGATATTAGCATTAGTATATTTTCGAAGATACCATCTTATACATCGTCTCTTTTTTTTTTGTAGCGATAACCTTCATATGGGAAACTTTCCACACAATTTGACCGCCTTAAGAGAAGTATTCTACTCCTTTTATCTCATTTTGTTCTATAGGTTTCTTTTTTGATGTTCATTTCTATTTCTATAAATGGAAGTTCTTCCACCTATTTTATCGCTCACATAAACTTTTTTATACTTTATTCTCTGCACACTTTTATCTTATTTCTCATATCGCACTATTATTATTTTATCTTTTCATGACGGAGGGAATTGACATTGAAGAGTCATGACTAACGCTCCAACCAATGAGCCACATACCAGCTCCCCTCATTAAATTGCTAGTAAAAAATTTACATCAATTTTTATTATTCTATGTATGTATGTAAAAAAAATTGTAATGAAAGCAAGTATATCATATTCACCATAAGATAACTATTTTATGTTCTTAAGAATGTAGTGAACACAAACACCGATGCAAAGAGTGTGTTAAACTGTTAATAACGATTTGAATCATAAACATACAAGAAAAGAAATTTTAATAATTCTCACACTATTTTTAATTCTCTAAAATATTGATTCCAAACTATAAATTTTCACCATTTTAAACTCCTTTGTCTGAATTCATATATCGGAACTGATCCACGTACAGCCATCTCGTCGGTCCAATTTCTTAACAAGTCCGGTCGATTCGCTCGATCCCATTCTCGAAGTGTTTCTGCACATATGAGTACTGTATTTAAGTATTAAATATCTATATATATAAAAGACTAACTAACTAGATGAACATACATTTACCAATAAAATCTAATTAAATTTCAACATTTAGCAACAACATCTAACTAAACCTCTATCACCTAACTAAACCATTCGAACTAAATTAAATTAAAATTTTAAAAATCAATTAATAAAATAATTAAATATTAAAAACTAAAAAAATTAAAAAATCAAATAATTAAAAATTAAAAAAAATTAAAATTAAAATTAAAATTAAAATTAAAATTAAAATTAAAATTAAAAATGTAAAAACTTTAAAATAGTTAAAAAAAATAGAAAATAAACATTTACAAATTTTGTAGGAAATATTTAAAAATTTTAAAATTTTTAATAGAAATATATGAGTTGTTGCGCACTTTATTTTTTAATGTATGTCTATTACCGCCGCACAATAACACTATCAATAATATTTTTTGCCGCCGCATTCCGTCGGAACGACGGATTTGACACTTGTGTTCTATATAATCTATATAATAATAGAATAGGAAGGGAAGGGTGCATGTTTGCCGATTACAATATGTGTTTCCTGAAATATCCCTCTCTCTATCATTAATTACAAATGTCGCATTATCCTAAACCGAAAATTACAATTTTACCACACTCTCTACCATTAATCACAAATATGTCATTCAAATAAAAATTATATAATAAGCCCAGTCTGGCCCGACCCATTAAAATTGAAAATTGAAAATTGAAAATATTAAAAATTAACATTAAAAATTTTAAAAACAAAAAAAATGAAAATGTTAAAAATTAATATTAAAAATAAAAAAATAAGTGAAAAATATTTATCATTTTTAGGTGAATCAAATGGACACACGGAAAAAATTTCCATCGTGCAACTAGTATATAATAATAGAATATATTTTTGTCCGCTCCCTTTAGCAATAAAATATCATCATTTAGAAATGAAAGATTGAAATGATTGGAATGGAGACATTTAGAATTTTTTTTTTTTGAATTTTTACATTTTTTTTGAAAGCGAGCTAAGAGTCTGTTTCTATCATATTTTCGTCAGACGCACGGACCGCTAGTAATCATATAATTAGTCACTCGCTTAAGACCAGAACACGAAATAATAAAGAAATTAAAATCGTGATATAAATACGAAAAGAAGTGAAGAGAGACCAGACGAGAATTCATCGGCAATCTTCGCATGCTCTCGAGTCTCCCTCACTCTCATCGACGCGCGTCCTATCTCCTCCTTTCCGGCCGGTACATCCTCCGATCAATCAATCGACTCCACTCCTATTTTCTTGCTCATAATCGGATCTCGATTGTATGTTTTTTTCTTTTTTTTAGCTGCTGCTACGTTTTATTTTTTTCGCATAGAGGTTTGATTTCACCTACCGCTGCTTCTGATCGATTATTCGAATTGGAAATGATCGGTTTCGTGTTTTGGTATTGTATCTGCGATTGCTGTTGGCTCCACTGTTTTTGAAGGCTTTAGTGTTGGTGTGGTGTTTTTAGGAAATGAAGAAAATCTTTTTATGGTTTTATTTTGGGGCTTTATTGCTTGTGTGTATGTTTGGGAGCTTTACGTGGATTGGTGAAGGATTGGAGTGTTGGTGATGCGGGCTTGCTGTGCTGTGTGTGATTGATTGTTGATGGATTTGGATCTGTTGAGAGCTGTGGTTGAAGCTGGAATGGTTGAGTTATTAGCTGGGAATAAGAGAGGAAAAATGGAATTGACAAGTGGAGTTCGTATGCAGCTGTTGTAAGGTAGCAAAGCGATTATAAAACGGCATAACGAGTTTAATGAAAGTATCTGGAAATGTAAACGGTTAACGGTCCTTTCAATTTTGGATCAATGTAGTTTCCAAACATCTATTAGCCTGCTTCAAACTCACCGTTTAATGTAGCTGGCAATGGATTTTGAGTAACCCCATTTGAACAATGTGTTTTAATTGCATTTCCTGAATATTATCTTTCTTACTATTACTTGCTTAATGACGTCGTATACCCTTTGTGGTCGTTGTCTTTTTTTCTGTCATTCAAATCCCTTACGAGTCCTGTAAGGTTCGTCTGTCAGCGTTTATCTTTTTAATTCACTATAATGACCCATTGTACTTTGTGATTGTTTCAGCCTTAAATGGCTCCCATAGTTGCAAAAGAATGTATCAATCAAGGACCTCTTCTAGCGTCTGAGAAAACAAGTAGAAATAAGAGGAAGTTCAGAGCCGACACACCTACTGATCAAAGCAAGTCATTTTCATCGTCTCTGGATGACTTGCCGCCTTATGAGTTTTCTGCAGAGAACTCAGGGGCTATGTATCATGGACAAAATGTTGCTTGTGGTATCTGTGGTAGCCAAGACCATTCTAATGGGCTTTCTGGCCACTTGTTCGCAGAGTCATCTCAGATGTGTCCTTTTGAGGCTTCTAAAGAGGTTGAATCAAGTGACTTCAAGGACGCTGATTGGAGTGAACTTACAGAGGCACAGCTTGAGGAACTTTTATTGAGCAATTTGGGTACCATTTTTACAAGTGCAATTAAGAAGATAGTGGCTTATGGGTACTCTGAAGAAGTTGCTGCAAATTCTATCATGAGGACCGGCATTTCTCATGGATTTAAAGATGCTATGTCGAATATAGTGGAAAATGCTATCACATCTCTGACAACTTGCCAACAGACAGATGGTTCAAAAGAAAGTTATTTTGATGATCTACAGCAGTTAGGAAGATATATATTAGCTGAAATGGTTTGTGTCCTTCGAGCTCTAAGGCCTTCCTTCAGCACCGGGGATGCAATGTGGTACTTGCTAATATGTGACATGAACATTTCTGAAGCTTGTACAATGGATGGTGAAACCTCAACATCAAATAGTGTAGGGAATGTCGGGACCACAAATGAGAACTCCTCAATGCCTGCTGATAATCATTTGGATACTGAAATCAAAACATCAGAGTTGGAGATTCCAGAAACTTGCAAGTCCAGTGCTTCTACTCCTTCATTACCCTCAGAGGCGCTTGGTTTATCTGGGTCTCCAAACATTAACCAACAAAAGCAATCATCCATTCTCAATAAAGTTGCCTCTGAGAACAAGAACAACTCAAAAATGAATGCTGTTGACAAGCCATTGAGTATTTCTGGATCATTACAAATGCTTGTATCTGAAGGAAAGACAAACACCACTCGGAAGGTTCATCTTTCAAGTTCTTCGAAGAGAGAACTTTTACCTGTACAAAAGACACTTCATTTGGATAAAGGCTCCCATGCAATTGGATACAAGGGAGGTTTAAAAGCAGGGAAATTTGGGAGGTTGGCTGGTGCAAATTTTGATAGAAAGTTGAAATGCATGGCTCAGTCCAGTGCAATACATCACAGATATATCTCAGCAAAGACGAGTAAAGCAGTAGGAAGCAAGGTCCCTCGAGAACTTGAAAAGTTGAAGCCCACAACTGATCAACCAATTACGGTAAAAGATGTCAAGCAAGACCCAGATAACTTGAAGTCCCCATTGATACCGTCTAGTAACATAACTCCATCTTTACCTACAGTTAAGAAGCCTGCTTCTATTCCCGCTGCGGAAACTGAATTTTCTCTTTGTCTCCCGGGAATGAAGAACTCTCAAGAACCACTTGGTGATTATATTGGTGTTTCCGGAAGATATTTTGACGATCTGCTGAGCAAAACCTTTCAACAATTTAGTGGATCAGAAACAAGAGATTCAGTCATCATTAAGCTTGCTCCAAGAGTACAGGAGTTGCAGAGTGAGCTTGAAGAGTGGACAGAGTGGGCGAATCAGAAAATTATGCAGGCAGCTCGTCGGTTGGGGAAGGACAAAGCAGAGTTTAAATCTTTGAGACAAGAGAGAGAAGAAGTCGAGAAGCTCAAAAGGGATAAGCAAACGATGGAGGAAAACAATATGAAAAAGCTATCTGAAATGGAAAATGCTTTGCGCAAAGCTAGCGGGCAGGTAGAGCGCTCGAACGCTGCTTGCCGGAGATTGGAAGTGGAGAATGCTGCTCTCAGGCAACAGATGGAAGCCGCCACTTTTCAATCGGGAGAGTCTGCTACTAGCTGCCGTGAAGCTTCAAGTAGGGAGAAGAAGACATTGATGGAGCTTCAATCATGGGAGAAGCAAAAGAATTTATTTCAAGAGGAGCTTGTAAATGAGAAGCGCAAATCTGTACAGATCCAGAAAGAACTTGGGCATGCAAAAGAGATCATGGCCCAGGTTGAGGTATGTTTGTGTATGCCTTTCTTTCACCGTACTGCTTGTATCTTGTTCACCGACTCTTAGGGTCTTTCTAAAAGTTCTGCCGCTGTAAAGGTCATGTTTTTATGTTTTTACTTCTAAACCATGCCTTTGTAAACTTGTCTCTTGGTGATACAGTTTGGATTGTATCCTCTTCCAAAGTGGAATGTGTTGGAATTTAGGTTAAGATTTGTTGTGTTTCAGATGATATGGAATGTGTTATGGAACATGTGCAATTGTGGAACTTAAGCTATTTCATAATTTGATGGTATGTGTAGCTACTTGCTTGCATTCTATAACTGAACCTAGGTTGACGCCTTTTTCTTGTGCAAAGAGCTTTTTTAAACAACTACGCTAGTGAGCGGTACCTATTTGGAATTGGATGCTCTGATCACCGGCAAAACTCTGTATTCTGTTGCTGAACAGTTAAATGACCTATATCACAAAATGTAGTCAGCTGCCTCTTGTATGATAAATTGTGTACTAAAAAAAATAAGAGTCGGATCAAAACTTTCATAACACAGGAGAAACTTATCACAAAATGTTGTCCTAAGTTGACTACATATGCTGTAAAGTTTGATGGTCTCCTGTTTTGTTTTCTTAATTGCTGTCAGTTATGCAAGTAAAAGTGATGGGGATGACATATTTCTTTATGCATCTACATATGAGCAGTGTTCAAGTCATGGGAGAATTTTATAATTTATTTCAGGCCAGATTGGAGAAGGGAAAAAAAGAAAAGGAAGATTTGAAAGTACAGGCCAGTTTGATACGGCAAGAGATAGAGAAAGCTGAAGCAATGGCAAAATCTAAGGAGGCAGTAACCAAGCTGAAGGCTGAAAGCAGTTTGCTTAAGTATAAAGATGATATTCAGAAACTTGAAAGAGAACGATCTCAACTGAGGTTGAACAAGGACTCTTCCAAGATAGCTGCGCTTAGGAGGGGAATCGATGAAGGTTATATCAGCAAGCAAACAGACCCGTTGTGTGATTTCCCTGCTGACAAGGCAGAAAAGGACTCACTGCCACCCAAAATGACAAATGCCTCCAGTCGTTTATCTAGTGTGAAACGCAGTAGGGAATGTGTAATGTGCCTTTCGGAAGAGATGTCTGTTGTTTTCCTGCCATGTGCCCATCAAGTGGTTTGCTCCAAATGCAATGACCTACATGAGAACAAGGGAATGAAGGAGTGCCCATCCTGCAGAAGCGTCATTGAGCGGCGCATTGTTGTGCGGTATGCTGTATCATAGTGCTGCTTAAACCATTATAAGAGTTTGTCAGGACAATAGATTGTAGAGACCTGACTGCTGCAGCAAATAATGTTCAACAGGAAGTCAATGCATTTCCTGGAGACAATTGATAGATACTATACAACCTTATACAGTTGGTTCCATATGACAGAAAGAAATCTGTGGTTTCCGGAGCTTCTTATCTTTTGTTGACTAGTAGTAACTTCCGGATGGATGCGAATAACCTTGCCTTATATTTATTTTAGTTACTTCTGAATTCTGATACAGGGCGCAAACTGCAGCATGGTGAAGCTGTGAAAATACAAGACGCTGCAAGTGTGCTTGTGCTATGGTGATGTTCCTTGTCCGTGTGCATTTCCCAGTAACAGTAACTTATATAGTTGGCATCACTTCTTTCGGAACGAAATACACATTCTTTCTACAGAATTATCAGCAGTCAAAGAATTATCTACACATTCTCAAGCTCTCTTACAAAGATTTTATGTTATGTTGTTGCATAACGCATCAAGTGATCTTCGTGTTAACTTTAATTTGAAACAAAGTTCTACCACTTAGTTGAAAAGGTCAATGATATGATACGACGTTCAACCAACAACAGCCAAATACTTAGATGTGGTTTGATCCTGTGTCTTAACACGATAAATAAGAAACCAAATTTAATTATTTGGATTTAGGTTCCTTACAAAATGATATATACTTGAAGGTGAAATATTGGTGAATTTACAGTATTATCAGAATTTGGATTGTACTCCCTCTGTCCCAGTTTTATCTTCTCATTTCTACTTATGCACAATTTTTAAGAAGTATTAATTGCACTGTCAGTACAAATATTAACTCACTGTCCTTTTACCCTCAAAAAACGACATTGCCATGTCACCTATCCTCACAAAATGTTTTAAACCAATAGCATTAGAGTATATTAAAGTCAGCCAATCAAAAACGAGTGTGGACTTTTATGATAAGAAAGGAGAAGTTGATTTGAGAGAGAAAAATTATGAGTAGAATGTAAAAAGTAGGAAAGATAATAAATGAAAAGTGAATAGATTGGAGAGATAGTGTAATTGTGAGAGAGAAAATTTTCCATTTTAGGAATCAGAAGAAAATTTTGGGACACCAAATAAGGAAAGGAGAAGAAAAATATGGGACGGAGGGAGTATTTGACTATACGGTCATGATCCTATTATGAATTTTTAATTTTAATTTGATTTGAGTGATTTTTTTATTTTTAATGTTTAATTTTTAAATTTTAAATGATTTTGGAATGTTTATTTTTAAAATTTTTAAATTTTAAATGGTTATTTTTTCATATTTTGTCTTATTTCTATTTTGTCCTATTTTTATTTTATCTTATTCCATAATTGATTCAGAGACGAAAATACATGATTTAACGACGAAAAAATCTCGTCACTATATGTGTGGTGGTGGATTGTAATCTATTATATATATTATAAAATTAATTTATTTCAAGAAACATTTATAAGCATTATTTTTTAACTTAGTTTTATTTCTTATGTTTATTATAATATTATATATAAAAATAATTATTATTTGTTTATAAATATTATGGTGAAATATTCAAGTATTATTTTTAAAAATATTGGATAAAGACAAATTAGGTTTCAGAATTTTCAAATTACAGTCCGAACTATCAATTTTTTCAATTTGCGATCCGAATTATTATATTTTTATAATTTAAGATCCAAACTATCATATTTTTTTGATTTACGATCTGAACTACTATATAAGACAAAAATGATCCCCGACCTATCATAACTTTTTAATTTACGATCCAAACTTTCAAAATTTTCAAAATGAGTACCTAAACTACCACCAAAAATTAAAAATTAAAAATTTAAAATTAAAAATTTAAAATTTAAAAAAAAATTACACACAACACACGCCCGGATCCGTCCTGACCCATTAGAATTTAAAAATTAAACCACACGGGTCCAAAAATTTGTCGATCGAGTCACGCCCGTGTTTGACCATTTTGATTACACATTCAGGACGATGCATATCCGTCGGAATTAAAAATACAAAAATTTAAAATTTAAAATCAAAAATAAAAAATAAAAAACAGAAATTTAAATTTAACAGAGAAACAATTTCCGTCGGGACGACGGGATCACCACTTGTTTTCAAAATATATAAATAAAAACACTTTCAACCCAAAAACTAATTTAACATCAATTAATTTAAAGTTTTTAATAATATAAATAAAAACTAAATTATTTGTTTCAAGTTAAATAATAATATTTCAAATACCTCATTTGTCTCATAATATTCCTTACATCTTCCTTTTCGGATGTCCCAAAATATACCTTACACTCTCTAAAATAAAATATTATTATCTTTACTTTTACTCTCACATGCATTCTTTCTCTTTCATCATTATTTCACTTTTTACAATCATTTATAGTTTATTATCAATCAAATCATTCATTTTTCTCATACACACACTCTCTTTTTTTAATCATTACTTACTTACTCACACTTTTTTCATACTTTCTTAATCTCTGTATCCTTACCCAAACGTAAGGATTATTATGGAATGGAGGGAGTACTTGTTTTAAAATTGTAAATGTTTTAAAAATAATAATTGTATAATGGGTGTCCGAACTAATAAATTTAAGTAAATTTAATTTATCTTATAAAGCTTAATTTAACTAATATTTACTTAACTTATAAAAATGTTTAAAAAGCATTTAAAATTTCAAAATAAGTATTTGAAATATGATTATTTAAATTGAAACAAAAATAAAAATGTTAAATAAGTTTTTGGGTTGAAAGTATTTTTATATTTTGGAAACTAGTGCTATATCAGGTACTTATTTTGAAAAAATTGAAAGTTCAGAGCGTAAATTGAAAAGTTATGGTGGTTCGGACTCTAAATTGAAAAATATGATAGTTCGAACCATAAATTGAAAAAACATGGTAGTTCAAACAGTAAATTAGAAAAATTGATAGTTCGGATCTTTATTTGAAAGTCATGATAGTTCGGAGCCCAATTTGTCTTTATCCCAAAAAAAACAAAGTATCACTACCGAAATATTAAATCGTTAAAAATATTTAAATTAAAACGAACAGGTGAAAAGTAGTTTCACCATACAAAGTGTAAAAATATTATAACCCTTGATTTTATATATAGTTAATGGTGTAGATTGGAGAACTTATTTAAGAATATTTATAAATTAATGGATCAAAATCAAGTAGATAAAAAAGCATTCGTGGGTAGAATAGTCATACTAAGGCCTGTTTATAAACAATGATTTGAATAGTGTTTATAAACTCGGCTTGAATCGGCCGATTAGATCGGAAACAGGTCGTTCTCTCGGTTCGATTCAGAGATTGAACTCATTGTGCATTTGACTCGTTCAAATCCGGTCAAATCGGGATGAACCGACCGGTTCGGCATTGATTGACCAGTTCAATCGTTCAAGACTCGATACTCGCGTGCAAAAATCTTTTTTCTTCGGTGTTGTTGCTGGGGTTCGATCCCTGCCCGCTGTCGACCTATTAAGCCCTCCTTTCCCACTACGCCAGCTTACAACTCTGGTTTACATCAAAGACTAACTAAAATGATACTTTGTTTTATAAATGTCAAAATTTAAAAAAAAATCAAGTCGACCGTCGCTTGACTCGACGGTCGACTTGCACGCTAAACTTAATCTGTTAATCTGTCCTTCGCTCCGCTGCTCGTCGACTCTTTCTCCGTCCTCCGTCGCTCCTGGTCTTTGCTCCTTTCCCACTACGCCGCGTCTGCTTCATCGGTCTTCTCTCCACTGTTCGCCGCCTCTGCTCTGGTATGTCATGTCATATGTGAATGTGAATGTGACTATATTTTGTTCAGTAAATTGAATCGTGAATGTGAATGTGAACCTATCATTCGTTTGAGTTTGTTCAGTAGACATCTGTGAATGTGTTGAATTTGTTATTTCACTTGTTTGTTCTGTTTTTGGTATAATATGAATTTGTATAACTACACGTCTCTAGCTCTCTGCTGCTCATCTCCTCTGCTTTGTTCTGCTGTTTGTTAATTTGTTCTGTTTTTGCCTTTTATAGTTTTATTGATTTTACACAAAAGAAACCCTAAATGTGTGCAAGCTAACCCTAGTAAAGAAATATAATGTTGTAGTTTTCTCATACATTTAGCTAGCTGAGGTGTGATCAGTAAGGGAGTATTTAACATTTAGCTAATTGATGGTTGTTTCTTATACATTTTTATTACAGTATGAGTTTTGTTTTCGTGCCGCTAAATTCTAGTTAGTAACTCAGTATTTATTTTTTGTTCAATTTATTTAACATGTTCACATTCTTTCTTTGTCAGATTTATCATTTATAGCAATGTCTACGGAACAAGAGTCTCAACATGCATCCCAAGAAGCACGTAGCCAAAAGGCAATTAGAGCAAAAACTGATGCGGCTTGGGCTCATTGCAAACAAGTTGTTGAGGATGGTGGAAAAACTGTTTTGGTGTGTTTGTATTGTAATAAGATGATAAGAGGAGGTGGGATTAATAGAATGAAGTTTCACTTAGCCGGAGAAAAAGGACATGTAGAAATATGCAAGAAGGTATCAGCTGACATTCGATATCAAATGAAAGCAAGCATCGATGAGGTACAAAATAAGAATGAGGGAAAGAATAAGAAGAGAAAAGGACATGGTGGCAATGAAGAATACAATCAAGTTTCAGTGCCTAATACATCTCAGAAGGAAAAGACGACTTCTTCTAGTATTGGTAATTACTTCATGCCTCGAACATCTCCTGGAGCACAACCAACCATAAAGAGTGTTATGCAGAGTAAAGAAGTGATTGAAAAATGTGATATTGCCATTGCAAAGTGAATGGTTGATGCTTCAGTGCCATTTAATGTTGTCAATTCAGCTTATTATCAACCGATGATTGATGCAATCGCTGGTATGAGTGCCAGTTATAAAGGTCCGAATTGCTAGCTTTGTGTTTGTACGTTTTGCGTTAAATGTTTGAAGTTGTTACCTTGTTTAGTTGTAGACTTGAAGAACATGGTATTTTTTTTATTTTGTTGATGGATATGACATGCTTAGTAAAGAATTTTTTTTGATGGAATTTCTATTGATTGATAAGTGGATCAATAGTACAAGATATTTGACTCAAGTACATGAAAGACAATTGAAAGCACAGACCAAACGGCACCTCCACGAATAACACTAGACGCTCAAGCGACAGTGACTACCAATCATAAAATTGAGCCTCTACAATGAGTAGGCATACAAAGCAATCAATGACGAAATGAAATAGAACCAGTTCCTCACAAAGTGGGAAGAACTAAAGCAACAGAACGAAATAGAAACACTTCCTCACAATGTGGGAAGAATTAAAACCTCATTTACATAACTGTGGGGAGAAATACAACGACAATAAACAACAAAACCTAGATAAAGAAAAGACCCACAACCAATTATGTCCCAAAGATGCAAGCAGGAGTCATTCAAAAGCGGAGCGCCGACTGGAGAGGACCCGCCGTGTGTACACCACAATGGTATCCTGAGTGGGGAAATTCGTCGAGCAGTTGAAGTGCATTGTTCATACCTTTCCAGTCCGGACCAACATCACTCCTAATCGTCACACAAATACGCATCGAGTCAGTCTCCATTTCCGGCATCGATTCCATCTTCATATCTCATCAGCACAATTTCCAATCTTTGAAATTAAAACTGTATCAGTTTCGACAGATAAGTCCAACAACTCACCTCCCTCCTCCGTCTCATCATCGTATCTTAGGTCAGTTTTCCAATTTGGTTTCCAAATCTTTCAATACCTGATTTCACGATATGACGCTTTACTGATTGATTGGTTGGTTGATTTTTCAGAAGATGAAGGCCGCAACTCTTCTCCACTCATCCGTTCATTGCAATCACTCCATTTCCGTTTTCGGATTCGGATCTTCGTTCCTCCTTACTAATCCTTCGCAACATCAATTGCAGGCGATCTCTATTGGAAGGAGTAACCGACGCCAACTCAACACCGGCGACAATTGCATGCTTAGTAAAGAATATTTTGATGTTTAATTCATATGGATGAATTGCATGCTTAGGATTTGAGAGTATTCCTTTTCTGAAAACTATCACGAGATTATAGCTCGTCCACTACGATAGCCTAGGGGTTTAAAGGCCTAATGCATATGTTAAATGCATTCGTGATTCCTACGAAAGTGAGTTAGGAGTAGATTTTTATTTTATTTTTAGAGTAGATTGTTCGGGAC
>JAWWMW010078786.1:0-13123 GCA_035048345.1 Echeveria elegans
TCATTCATGCCCGCTGATAATGGAGGAACTAAGAGTAGATCCGGTGGCATGAGTGTATCCCTAGCTAGCCCTGATGGGCGCGTCATTGGTGGTGGAGTTGCTGGGCTTTTAGTTGCCTCTGGTCCCGTCCAGGTATTTTGCCTTGTATCTTTTTCTCCATCTTGTATGACTTAATTTTTTAGTAATGCTACTGTCGCTGTGGTCTTGTGCAGAAATTGATATGATTGGTAATTCTTTTCACATTTTTTCAACTGCAGATTGTAGTTGGCAGCTTTTTGGCTGGGAACCAGCAAGAGCAAAAGCCCAAAAAACAGAAACCCGAATATGTAACAACTGCCACACCATTATCGGCTAACCCCATGTTTACTTTAGATATGGAGGAAACTAACGGCAGCGGTCATGGTCACAATTATACCAACAACAAACAAAATATCATATCTTCAGCTCGTGGTGACTGGTCTGCTCCACAAATGGATTCAAGGAATAAGCCTTCAGATGGAAACAGCACTGGTCTGCACGAAAACTAATCTAAAGACCTCCAACCTGACAGGTTTCCGAACTGACCACATTTGAATTCAACACCCATGTCAAATCTTCCACTATAACAGGTTTGTTGTATCAGTATCCAACTTTTGCCGTCGCGTCTTTGAGGTCTCTATGACTGTGCAAGTCCTATGTTCAACTTTTCTAGCTTGTAGCTCAGGTGATTATTTAGTGTTCTCTTGTTGTAATGTACTTTGATATCTTGCTGTATTAGTACCTGGCTTTACGCTTTGATAACGAGTGATGGATTTCTTTCTGTCTTTACCTTGTTTTCAGCCCCCTAGTCGGCAAAACCCAATACAATCAACTGGAAAAATGTCACAAGGATGTAGAAAAACCCTGCTTTGATTATCAACTGTTTGAAGCCTGTACGAATTTCTTTTAACAAACAACAATCAGAAGCATATTTTCAAAAATGATTCCATTTCTCTAACGGTTGAAGCTGCCTTCCCCAAAACATGTTAGTTGTTCAAAGCATTGGACAGTGAGGATAAAGGGATTCAATTGCATGGGGAATAATCAACTTGCAGAAATATGGACAGTAGAGCATGGGGATTAGCTGAGGCGCTTTACGAACCAATGGCTGCATCATAACTCTTCCTGAAGTGCGCACTCAATCATCCTACAGGACAGTATGCCAAATGAAAATGTCAAAGATTTAGGAATTTAAAATCTTGTACACACAACTACTAGTTGCTTGATAAAATCTCTGGTATATGATATAGTTGCAACCAGGGGCGAACCTACATGGTAGGCTTACCAGGCTAAAGCCTGGTAAGATTTGGGATAATTTTTTTTCAAAATCCGCGACAGAGACGCAGGCGGAGACGCAAACGAGACCACGAAGCCAATCGAAAACGGGCGACTCTTGTTCGAATCAAATTGAAACCAATTAGTAGTAGGGTTTGGTGAGAAGTTGGACAATATTAGTGACGGCGGCCGCTATTGGGTTAGCGGAAGGTGGAGCTGTTTCCGTCAGAGAGTTGAGTTGTGGCCTTTGGGACATTCAACTTACTTTGTTTGCTATTTGGTCCCTCAAGTTCTGTTTTATCACTTTTCAACATACCATGCTTTTACATTGTTCTAAGTTATCGGTTGTGATTTAAAAAAACTATTTTAACTATATTGGAAGGTTGGATTTGACTATTTTTTATATTAAAGTTCAGACTTTATATTATCAAATATTAACCACTAAAATGTTGTCTTATGTAAAATATACCTTCATCGCAATCCGTTATACTATTATCCATATTTTTCTATTAATTATGTTGTTTTGGACTATAAAATTTGTCCGGTCACAAATTGAATCTTACTTCGTTGCCATGAGACTTTTTGGAAGATGATATTGTTGCTTTGGATAAGGAATGTGAATTCTTTCTAACTGGGATCAAACAGAAATGCGATATATGCATATGCAACCTGTATATTTGATTTATGCCGCTTGTTGGTGACTTCGAAAAAGTCATCATTTTACCCTTTGATTTATCGATTGATTTATCTTATTCTATATAACTCTTCCACTTTTTACATCTAATACAGAAAGAACACTGTCATCAATGAAGATAATCAAGAATAGACTTCGAAACAAGATGTATGATAAGTTTCTTGATGATCTTATGGTCATTTATATAGAACGTTCATTTGTGGATTGTATCACTGATGCAATTACTAAATTTGAATATATGGGTCTCACATAGTAAAATTAAGCTTGTCATTTTTCTTTTGCGTATATCTTTCCGGTTGTTTGGGTAATTTAATATGTTCTAGTAATTTTTTTGAATGGTTATTAAAAATGAGTGATAATGTCGTCTTTTTTTGATGTCATGATCGAGAAAAAATAGCCCTGCTTGATTTTATTTCCTGGATTCGCCCCTGTGCACCAGTCAAGTGAATGTTTCTCAACAGTAATAGTATCCACGTCAATAGGGACGTCTCTTCGTATCCGTAAGTCTTCATAGAATGATGGCCAATGGCCTATATCTGTAGATACTAGTCCTAGGAAAATTGGTGTTCTGCTTCAATAGGAAACGAAAAGAAATTGAGAGAAATTCATGACCTGTATTTGAATTATGTCAGAGTTTTACTCCTTTTTTTTTTTCTTCTTGCAGATTGTGCTGTACACTGAGTTATATGTAAGTGAACAATCTTTTTGGTATTACTATTAACAATGTAGATTGGTGCTCATTCAATATCTTTTTAACGGGTGCAGTCATATTATTTGGAATTCATTGTACTCCTTACAAAGTTATTTCCAGGCACAACTTTTGACACTTGGTGGTTTCAGCAATCGTTTTGGTTGAGGGATCTCCGGGTTATTTCATACCTCTCAGGTCCGGAACCTGATTCAGGTTACACTGTTAAAAATTATTACTGCTGGCTGGCAACTTTAACAATATTTATTCGTGGACTAACTACTGGAATCGGGTTCCATCAAACTGGTCACCTTGTTTACCGGGGTGGTATTTCATTTTTCCATTGGTGTGCATGGATTTTGTTATTCAGGCCATTCAGTGTGATGGCTCTCTCTTAAGTATTCTTGACACTGGTATTGTGCACATTTTTTTTGCTTTTGCACCTGCTTCATCGATGTCGAAAAGAAAACAATTCCATTTATGGGCTACACTATACAGTATGAATTCATGTCCTGCTGGCAATCATGGTTTTCATTTTTTTGATGAATATCAAGTATAGTTCTTCCACTAACTTTAGCCGTTCTCTTTTTATAATCACACGCTTAATTGGTGCAAGCTGTGATACTGCCACCATTATGCTTCCAGTAAAATTTTAAAGAATAAAGCTAACTGGTAGAGGTGGCAAAGTAATTCGTTGGATTTAAAAAAATTCAATGGATAAAATTGATTCAACTCAATCCGTTTGGACCATTTAATCCAATTACATGTATAAAATGGATTGAACCATTTAATTCATTTAAAATTCATTAATAATCCAACTAGTCAATCCATTTTGGCACCCCTACTTACTCGCACACGAGTACACAAATTTTGGCTTTCTGCTCAAATATCACCAGCTTAACGCCCTGTTTGATTGCGGGGAAAAATTAAAGAAAAATTTTAAGTGAAAATGAAATTTGTATTTGGTTGTAAGGAAAAAAATGGGAAAAAATAGACAAATTAGATCAAATTTTTCTTACAACTTTCTCATGGAAAAATAAAATTTTCTTTTCCTCACTTTTTTCTCGCAACCAAACGGAGCCTAATGTTTAGCAACTATCTCTCAGACTCAATGTACTTACAATTCTTTCCATATTTCAGGTCGTTCTAATTATTGCAATGACTGCACTTTGCATCGTTGCTGCAGTCTTGGAAACATACTCATCGCTCTAACAAATAGCTACTAACTATTTCAAAAGCGAGCAGCAGCATATTCTTGACATCCTTACAAATCACAAAGAACTAGTTGACCTTTGGAAGACAACACAGGCGGCGATGCCGGTGGGATGGTGGCGGCGGTGGGGAGGTGGTGATGGCGGCGGTAGTGGTCGGCGGTGGTGGTGGGCGGCGGCGGTCAATGGTGGTCGGAGTGGTGGTTGGGTGAAGGGTTGTTGTGGTTTTTTTTTTAAAAAAAATTCAAACCAACCTTAAGAGGAAGGTTTGAGTTTTGAAAAAAAATTTGAACTAAAAAATGAATGAAAAAATGTTAAAAAGTTAACTCAAAATTGTTTCAAAACAAAACTCAATTTTTTTCAAATGTTGTTAATAAACCGGCCTTAATATGGTTAGAAGATTATGGTTCTTGGATGTCTGGATGATGCAGTACGAAATAGAATTTGGGTTTACTAAATGCAATGGATAATCACGCACCTTTAAGGTTCCAAAAGTTGCCTCAGATATAACGAAAGGAATTATCCACATACGAATTCCCAGATAATAATAAATAAACAAAAACCTGTCTGTTTGACTTTCTCATGGATCCCTAAGGGAAAGTTTTTAACCAAGAAAAAGCTCCTTCGTGCTAACTAGATATCCAACTTCTCGAGGTTAATGTTGCTTGCTGCATTTTGTATGAGTCTTTTACGATCATCCACCTACATTAGCACACAAAATGTTGAATAACTGGTATTGTTGAAATGTATGACACATTGATGACTGGCTTACCCGAACACCCATGAGGGATGAGAATACAATATTCGCTTCAACTGCATCCTCCACCACCAGTTGCTTTAATAACCTTCGCTCGGGGTCCATGGTTGTTTCCCATAACTGTATAGGCATCATCTCTCCCAAACCTACATCATACATGTTAAAGGTGAAAAAGAAAGCTTGCATTAATGGAACTGCGATCAGGTTAGACTATTTTCTTCCTTTTTGTCTTTAACTAGCTGGAGGTGTAGCCGGATGTCATGGATGTCCAAACTATTTCTTCTTTCAAATTACCTTTGAATCTTTGAATGTTATATGATGCATTAGACGGAAAAGACTTCTGAAGTTGCTTGAGTTCGTGTTCATCATAGCAATAATGTGCTTGCTTTCCCCTCTCAACCTGGTGTTCCGAAGAAGAATTAAAAAAGTGATTAGCGAGGTACATGATAAAATGTACAAAGGTATTTCATATTTGGTGTTCCCGAACGACATGTTTCGGGAATGCCGACGCATACCTTGTACAAAGGTGGAACACCCACATAAATGTGACCTTCATCAAATAAGGCTCTCTGCATAAAAAATATGTAAGCTGTATTAAGTATAAAAAACAAGAACAAGGACAATGGCGAGTTGTAAGACCATTTTTTTAACTAGTCATCTATAACCATGATAAATGGAAGTTGTGTAAGGTAGTGTTCCCAAAAGAGCATATGTGGGAGTTATCGTGTCTTACCTGATATCTGTAAAAAAATGTCAGTAGCAGAGTTCGAATGTGGGCGCCATCTACATCTGCATCTGTTAGGATGATGATCTTGTGATAGCGAAGACCATCTTTTTTGAAATCCTCACCCTGAATAGTTGAAGGTTAGTCCACCGTAAGAGGAATATCTGAAGGTTCAGCTGAGTAGATCATACCTTGACGCCAAGCCCAAGAGCAAGAATGAGGTTTTGTATCTCCTGATTTTTATACATAGCTGCTTCATCCCTTCTCTCAATGTTCAAAATTTTACCTCTTAGAGGGAGAATGGCCTGCATGTTGAAGATGGGTTGTAATCCAGCAAGTCATCTCCGTAATCCGATGAGTCCGTAATATTTACTTCTCATAGCAAGGTTCCAATGACAAAGGCATCAAAAAATATGATGGTGAAACTTCCTTACAACAATCGTAGCCAATGCTAAAAGACAAACTACTTCGGACAGGGGTTACTAGCAACTACCATAGAGGATATGTTCACAATTTAGCAAATGCTATATTGTTACAGTTCGGTTTAAGCATGGCGACTAAGCATCTTATTGAGCAGAGAAAAATCAGGTAACAGGTTGCAAAATCATCTATAGGTACCCCTTTGTGAAAAATATATATGCAACTGTTCAATTTACGGCGGACGGTATCACCTATGTTCTGATATGCGAGGACTATCACCTGAAAGCGCCTATCACGTCCTTGTTTTGCACTTCCTCCGGCAGAGTCTCCTTCAACTATGAAAATCTCTGCAGGGTTGACAATCCAATCCATTAAATGAGAGTTACGCAAACACAGAACGGAAACATAAAATGGACTGAACATAAGAGAATAGCATAATATTCACAAACCTGCTTCTTCTGGATTTGTTGCCGAACAGTCCGCAAGCTTTCCTGGAAGAGAAGATGATCTCAGCACACTCTTTTGTCTCACCAACTCCCTTGCCCTCTTTGCTGCTAGAGCAGCCTAGTCGAGGAAGTAAAGCATATCAATGGTTTGATAGAATAAATGTATTTTAGATTGTATACATTGACGCTTATTGGCAACCGAACATCCAATATCTTATCAACACTGGAAAAGTGCATTTGGTCATGTAAGGGTTTATAAAATTAGTTACCTTCAAAGCATTTAAAGATTTTGAGAGGATAGAGTCCAAGACATCTGGATGCAACTCCAAGTATTCCGTAAGATATTCTTGAACACATTGATCAACCACCTTCCGAACTTCCGGATTTCCTAACCGTGTCTTTAAAAAGGTAAGAAATTATATTAATTTTTATTCCAAAAACAGAGGGAATATTACACAGAAGGATGAAAAGGAAACTTCTTTGTTCAAATACTAGACATTTTATATAAAATAAAATCAAAAGACCTTCGTTTGTCCTTCAAATTCTGGATTTGAAACTTTCACAGATATGATACAGGTTAGTCCTTCCCTTACATGCTCACCACTCAAACTAATATCTTTCTCCTGCATTAGGACGAACAGTAAAAAGTTCTCAGCATTGAGATGAGAAAAATCACTAACAAGCCAATGATACAAGAAAGCAACTAGCCAGCATACCTTTATGAGTTTTGACCTCTTTCCGAGGTTATTGAGTGTTCTTGTTATTGAAGCTTTCACGCCTTCAATGTGGGTTCCTCCATCAACTGTACGAACGCTATTAGCATACCCCAGCATAGTGTCTGAGTATGCATCGGCACACCTAATACAAAGAAGATGAATGATTCTCCATTTGTTAACATCACCTAATAAGTGCCCACAGTGCAATTCAGTCTATAAAACATTAATCAATGACTGCATAAAGATGGAGATGATTTTACATTTTTTTGTTTCGCAAGCCTGCTCCTATCCGTGATGTTCAAATAAATATTAAGGTTGTTGTATGACAAGGGTATAGTCGAATACTTTACGAGATTTTTCCCTGGTGCATTACATAATCTAATGCCGGTAAACTTTTCCACATCTAGTTTGAATTACAAGAGATTTACCACTGAAGAGCAAGATCGATTGTTATTCCATCTGCCACTTTCCGGAATCCGACGACATCATGTAGGGGTGTCTGGAGAAAAAAATGAAAAAAGATGTTAACTTTTTGTTCTTTCTATATTTCAATTTCATCGCCAATATTTGAATGCTAAATAAAAAACAACAACCACAAAGTTTCCAATTTTCACAAAATTGTGAGTCAGGAGAGAAAGATATGTTATGCTTTCCTTGCCTTGCCAGAGTTCAGCCATTTGACATACTCAACCAGTCCCCCAGCATAGAAATATTCAGTAGAGAAGGAGTTTTCTGGGATTTTATCCTCTTTACGAAGAATGATACGAAGCTGTGAAAAAGAAGAAGATGAAACCATTACAAGCTTTAGTGAAGAAAATATAAAAAACTATGATAGTGTAGATGGATTTTAATGTAAGTTGTCAATCACAAAAGATAATTTACAAGCAGAGATCTGGTTTAACATCTGATGATGCTAAACAATTTATGATGCGATGATTAACGTCCATAACCACTGGTAAACTTGGGAAACGATACTCAGAATATATGCATACAATGGCTTGTGGATGCATATTGATCATACTATTAGCTCAAAATATACTCTAAAATAAGGTTCTATCCAGCACATTTATATACTTTTCAGATCATTAAGATATTCCTCTCATAGCCATACACTTTACCTCGGGATTCAGGAAAGCAAGCTCCCTGATGCGTCCAGCTATTGTATTGTGGTCAAACTCAATCTCTGTAGTGAATACTATCACAAAATGATACTGAATTAAAAAGATTAGCTAAAAATTATGAAAATGTATTCCTGATATGCAGGGGAATTATACATGTTGAGATAAACCCGCAAGGCCCAAAATACTGAGAAGAGAAAACTAACTCTCTTTGTCAGGCCAAAATCTGATTTTAGTGCCACGGTAGTCATTATTTGGGAGGTCACACCTTGTTAGATTTGTAACAGGCTTTCCCCGAGAATATCGTTGCTGATACTCTACCCCATCACGCCATACAGTAACTTCCAATGTCTGTCACACAATTATACACATATCTAGATTTCAGAAACAAGCATAGCAATAATCGTGGTAACATGTAACAGTATCTGAATATCATGTGAACCTCAGACAAAGCATTAACTACAGACAATCCCACGCCATGTAGTCCTCCTGAAACATTATAGCCACTGCTTACACCTCCAAATTTCCCTCCAGCGTGTAAAACCTGTATGATATGAATAAACAGTATGGTTTATGTGCTAATCAACCATACGTCACATCCTAAACATGTTTGAAACGCAAAGTTCACAGTCATATGTATAACCCTGGGAAAAATCATCTGAGTCCAAATAGAATCATTATATGCAATCATCTTATAATCATGACTATAAGTTACCTTCCTGTTTAATTATTCAGTATTCACCAGAATGCATTGTTAATTAACTAGTTGCAGACTTGCAGTATGCAGTGTTCACACAACAATGACTTAGAAGGAGGTGGATCAACATTTTAACATATTGATATCCGAATAACAGATTCAGTATTTCAGTGTCAAGCCATGGATGTAAACTCATCAATTTTTGACGCACATACTCGCTTTAGTTATGTTTTCGAGAAGAATAGGTAAGAGAATACGGCAATGACGGTGATACTGTAGCTATTCATGATTACAAAACTAGAATATGAATTGGGATTAGGGAGTAGATGACATTACCGTCAATACAGTCTCAAGGGCAGATTTTTTTGTGACGGGATGAAGATCAATAGGAATCTGTAATTAAAACTAACAGTTGATGACTAAAGTCTAGCTTTAAAAATTGAGAACATATTAAACTGGGATCAAGATGACTACCCCTCGTCCATTGTCAGTTACACTGACCGATCCATCAGCATTTAAAACAACTTCAATCTGATCGGCAAATCCCGCTTGAGCCTCATCAACAGCGTTGTCTAAGATTTCATACACCTGCAGCAGCAAGAACAACTATCATTCCCCCGCACCAAAATAAAAAAAGAACACACCGACCTGCAAAAAACAAGGAATAACGTACCAAATGATGCAATCCACGGGGTCCTGTACTACCAATATACATTCCTGGCCTCTTCCTCACCGGGTCCAAACCTTGCAGTACCTTGATAAGCCAAAGAACATGTCAGGATTCACAAGTTAGAAATTTGAATTTACATGAACAGTATCTTTTCTATCTCCAACTGTTTCAAGAATACAAACATACAAATTAACCTTTCACCTGTATCTGGTCAGACTTGTAAGTTTTTGACGATGAACTTTCCTGAAAAGCTTCCGTAGATATACTCGAAGCAATAAAAGCTCTCCTTGACACACCATTGTACCATTCCCTACTAGGAACCTTCTTCGGTCTAAAACTCACCCTTCCAAACACAATATAAAATCAGCAAACACATCACAATAAACAAACAAACAAAAACAAAAATTCCAATAACCATTACAACCAAATCAGCAACACACGTGTCAATTCCTTCCTCCAAACCCTAAGCAAACTCAAATTGAAAAAAAAAAAGATATTAATTTATCGAAACAAACCTGGGCTTGATGAACAAAGGAGAGGATTGAGTGAGGGGAGCGCAGTGAAAGTGAAGAGAGTTGGACATGAAGAAACGAGAAGCCATAACTAGACGAGTAAATGAAATGGATGAGCGATTCGGATTCAGCAGCGTCATTCGGGCATCGATTCGGACTTACGCCGGAGACCTCAAAGATTGAAACTTTCTGGAAGAATTTACAGGAGAGATTGATAAAAAGTGAAGCTTTGGGGTTTTCTTCTTACCGCTAAAACCCTACCCTCAGTTTTCTCAATCCTCAAAAGTCAAAAGTTGTCAAAAGATGCACTTTGACTAGATGCTTCCACTCCGAAAAACGTAAATACCAGAATTAAGGACTGGATATTTCCGTTGGAAATGTGTGACCTGGCGGTATGAATTTAATGGAAATTGATATATCCAGGTACTTTGGGTTCCACAGCCCGGAGTTTCTTTGATCCACTCACAATGACTAGCCATTTTGCACTCGCGCACGCCTTTGTTGCCTGTGGCGGGTGACGTTTGTGAAAATTGCTGTTACAAATTTGTTTCATGTTGGAAAATTAATTTAATTAATTTAAATTAATATAAAATTTTAATTCATTTTAATTAATTTAAAGAAATTTAGGCAGACCCGATAAATTTAAAAAGAAATTGGGTGACGAAAGGAGTTTTGGACTAAAATCGTTTATTGGGACAGTCCACACTAAAGCCCAGGAAGGCAAGCCCGTCAAGTTCTCTATAAATAGAGAGTTTCATGAAGGCAGAAACATTCAGAATTCGGAGATTCAGAAGCAGTCACAAATTCAGAAGAATCCAGAGAAGGAGAGAAGCAAGTCTCTACATTTCTGTCATCCAACAGTCAACATGTGCGCCACATCCAGCACCGCCTGCTAGAAGAGAAGTGACAGACTCTCGCCAACCAAAGTCCACAACGTCCAACTGAGATCAAGTCATCAAGACCATCACCGGCGTCAAACAAAACTCAACAACGTCAAAGCGAGAACAATTCATCAAGACCCCGCCGGCGTCAAAACCAAATCAACAAATCCAATCGCTGTCGTAGAATCAGAGGAAGAAGAGTGATTGTATACGCAACTTGCAAAAGTAAAAATACAAGAATATTTGTCTCCTCTATTTGATACATTTATAAAATTTTGGACGTTACAATTTGGTTTATGGGTCTTGCCCATGTAATCTCAGAAGTCAGAGTAGCATCAGTGTTTGCATGTTTTGTGATTTTTTTTGATTGTGGAATAAAGAGTACAATACGTACAAGACTCTAGTACCTAGCATTCCGCTAAAAGCTCATGCCTAAAAGGCATCTCCACAACATCACATCGTCGCACGCGACGGTGAAAACAACCAAATCAACTATACCTCCGCACAAAGAGGCACAAACCGGATCCATTATGGATCATGACACCCTCACCTATAGCACAACTACGGTGTAAATTATTCAAGCCGATATAAACTGCTCCATCACATACTAGTGTGGAGAAAGCCAAAACCAAAAAGATACCATCCACACACGGTGGAAATACAAAAGACATAAACATAACTAAAACAACTGAATAAAACAAATCATACTAAAAACCGCTACCTTAAACCACCGGAATCGTGAGACAGAAAAAAGTCAAAGAGACAAAGCCAGCCGATTGCATGCACCATCAGAAAAGCCCAACCCGTCGTGCGACGGATCAGAACATACACGCATCAACCACGGTTGGCGACAAAAGCCGCTGCATGCCTCATCCGAGGAGCTCCTTCGCCATCACTGCGCAACAACCAATCAAACCCACAAGCCGCATCCATCTGTGTTCAGATCCGCAGCCGACCAGCCCGCAGAAGAGCTCCATCGTCACCACAACGCCACACAGCCACACCCCCGCAGAAACCGCCGTCCAACTTTAGCAAGCCTCCACGCGACACATCAGCGACAGATTGGAGCATGCAGAACTGGATCAGAGCCCAGCAAGCCGCCACGAACAGATCTGGATTGGAGCCTACTTCGGCCGTCGCCGTCACACAGAGTAATCCGATGAAGAAAAGGGTGGGGAAGTATAAATACAGAGCTACCAGAAAAGAAAAACTGAAAGACCTCCTAGGGGCAGAGGTAAACCTCACGGAAGAGGTCGTCCTCCACCGCGGAGAATAGCTGCCGGAAAAGGCTTTTCTGATGGAGAGAAGATGGAGGTTTTCAATTTTTGTGATTTTCTGGTTGCATTTGTATGATAGTGGTTGATCATTAAAATAATCACTTTGGTGTATTGATTGTAGTATTTGGAGGACTTTGTGCTGATGATTTGTGTACTCATATTTGTTTGTTACCACTGTTTTGACAGTGGAAATATTAAGATATGGATCGCCGCGTTATATAGGCTTGAAGGTAAAAAAAAAAAAACGTTGCTGGTGTTTACTTGCTTTCTGGAAATTGAGTGGTTCTTTTAATGAGTGATGATGATATGGTTTTTATTTTTTTGATTGAATGTGGAATAAGGAGTACAAGACGTACAAGATTCTAGTACATAACATGTCGCTAAATGCTCAGGCTTAAAAGGCACCTCCACAACATCACTTCGTCGCACGCGACGGTGAAAACAACCAACCCAACTATACCTCCGCACAAGGAGGCACATAACCAATCCATTATGGATCACAACATCCTCACCTGTAGCTCAGCTACAGTGAAAATTATTCAAACCAGAAAATACATTCCATACAAAGTGGGAATAACTAAACCCTCCCTCACATACTCGTGGGGAGAATAACTGTACACCAAAAAAGTAATCATCCACTCAATGTGGAAAGATGAAGAACGAAAAAAACAACAGAAAGCAGAAAATAAACTAGCTGATACCATCATAGACCGCCAGAGCCGACATGTCGTGAAATGGAAACTAGCCGGATCGAAGTGAAACTACGAGCCACGATTTCTGCCCAACTTCCAGCGGAGCCGGACCTTCGTGCATGCAGAATCAGAGCACCTCATTCCACCACCAGCCGAGTCGAACCACTGTGGCTCCAGCCAATGACCTTGTGCGACAGCCCAGACGAACCACCGAGCCAAGCAAAACAAATTCGGAGCACAGAACGATCTGAAACCACCGCGCATTCACAGATTCGCCCTTGTCGGACGTCTATCAGCCTCCTCCCACTCAACTCCAAGAATCACTGC
>JAWWMW010078807.1:0-13122 GCA_035048345.1 Echeveria elegans
TATTTCAGGATCAAGGAATCAAGAAATGGTGACAAGTCGGGAGGTTGCCTCCAGGGATACAAATTCGTATTCCTTAATTAAGTTTCATACATGTTACTAAAAAGAAAAGAATTTTTTTTATATCTTATCTGCTTTTTCTAAAATTAGGAATTTCAAACTTGATATAATAACTGAATGTACGTCACATTCGAAGGAGTTTATGGCTGCCATTAAACCGGAATATAGAAACCATTTTTGGTTGAAGAGCTTGTGTGGTGTAAGGTGAAGATGGTTGTTGATGCCGACGATCTGAAATAAAAGTGGCGAAGCAATTTTTGTTTTGGTTTTTTGGAGAGCATATATATGATTTAGGTCCATTCAATCAATTTGTTTGTTGTCATGATAAAATACGTCTTTTTCAGATTTAATGATGTTATTTATACTAAATGTAGCGTGAAATGAGATCCAAAAACAGTGAAGTCAGAATACATACTACGTAATTCATATTGATGTAAGTTGCCGCTTTGACAAAACATTACACATACTATTTTGAAGGTAATCATTTGAATTTACTATTCTAATTTAGTGCATTTTTGGATCATCATTGTCGACGATGCAAACACGTCAAATCACATGTTTTATTAAATAACGTGATTTAATATCACACGTAGATGCATGCATCATAGATGCTCCAAATTCAAAATGGTGCATTCAAATAAATCTCTTACTTTAAATTCAGACATGTAACTTTTAAATAATAATTAATACTCCTACAACAAACTTCCTGCTGGTTAAGTTATTATTGTGTAAAGCTACTAATACATGTACATCGGAAAATGATCGGGTGAGAAGTGGTGGTAATAATATCCGTGAGAAATGGGTAGTGAGAGAGTGATATGTGTTCTTTATTAGTTATCATTCATCATGTTATATATCTTACTACAATATACGTAGGAGTAGATCAATGAATTAGAAATTAAACTAAATGAATACTAAAACTGACTTTCCATGAATAACCAATTAAGTGAAATGATATGGAAATATGAACCGATAGATAATAGTACTAAATCAGTTTTAACTTTACTTGAAGAATAAATATTAATTGAATGAGTGAAATTTGAACCGAATGAATGATGTATTCTGTCTATTAGTACAAGTAGAAACTTAACTTGTCACCAAAGTGGTGGTTAATTGGTAAGGATTCCGTAAGGTTCTGGATTCAAACCCCGACCTTTACCAATGTAAATTTCATTTTTTTCTTTTCTTCAGCGTTGGAGGCTTTTCATTCCTTAACGTTGCTGGGGAGTATGCCTTTCATTCTTCTCGTCTTTTGGTTTTGGGAGGGGGGGAGAGTAGAAGCTTGTCATTCTTCTTGTTTCTTGGTACGTGGACGTTGTCTTGTGTGTTGCATTGTTGTGACAGGGTTCTTTCCTCTCGTTCATGGGAAGGTGGTTACCGTTGAGGACTCTCGTGTTAGTTGTCGTGCATGAAATTTTTAATTTGATTTGTATTGGAGATAGTTTGAGAAGTCGGTATGCGATTTTATGCTTGATTAGAATATGCAATGTACTACACGATATGATCTTGTATTACAAATTATACCCAATATGTAACCCATTATAGAAAAAATCAGATTGAATGATAACTGAATTAAATAAATGATAAAAAAAGGAACATGCCATTCTCTCATTACAACCATTAGATGATCAACAAGACGAAATCATCTTCCATTTTTTTCCGTCCAACATTTCCTCATTACAATTTTATCCATGATTATGTGACATATTTTGGACACCGTCGAAATATATTTGCTTTAATACATAGTGGTGGAGAGATGTGACATTCAACTAGAATTAAAGTAAATGTGGCAATATCGAAGTGATTCTCATACATCACTTTCGTTGTTACCACTTCAAATAAAATCTTGCATAAAGTCGATCCTTTTGAAGGCATGGAACGTAACTACAAAACATAAAACTTAATCTGGTTGTCGACAGGGATACCAAATAATATCAAACGAAATTCCATTTTGGAGTTGTGTATTTAAACAAATTTTGTGGTTACGTACGATATATATTTTTTTAAAAAAAATTCTCATATTGATTTTCGTACCTCTTAAGTCACCATAATTTGAAAATATGTTATTTATATATTTCGCAATTTACAATTTATATTATTTATCAAGGTATGCCTACACGCTTATAATTCCCAAACGTTTCTGGCTCGAAATCTCATCGGATTAACAGTTGGAACTTCCATGAATTAAGTGTGGTTAAATTATTATTTTTGATGAGAATTATGTGTGGTTAACTTTGAAGGAAACGTTCACGTGTAATGAAATTAAACTAACCCAATGCTACTATGACATTGTCCATTATCCAATTATTAGCATTTATAGGAATATAATATGAATAAAGAACCGACATATATGACTATCACCAGGTTCATCCAACATTTATACACGCACGGGCATACCCTATCCCATTAATTTTAGTTGCATTACTTGTTTGCAAATTTAAGTACCTTTTATCACACCAGAAACAATACGCAAATAAATTAGGCTGGCTTGGCACGATTCTGAATGTATGAAGAATCACAATGAGGAATCATTCATCCCAAAGAGATGTTTGGTTAGGGAATTTTTTTTCTTTCATTCTTTAGAAATTGGAATCATTTATTCGAAACTTTATGAACAAAATTTGATTTCTTTCAAAAACTTAAGAAATCACTCATTCCAACTTAATTCAACATAAAACTTCTGATAAATAATTTTAATATTAACTTTTCAATCAAGAATTTATTATTTTTATTTCAAATCAAAACCAAATATAAAATTAAAATATATTAAATAAATATTTATGTTTTAAAGAACGAGTAATTCCAACCCCGCACGCCAACAAAGGTGTGGTCAAGTGGTAAAAAAATCCTAGCCTTGGAACCCCAAGGTCAAGGGTTCAAACCGAACCTGTGGCATTTCTCCCCACAATTTGTGAGGGAGTGTTTCTTTCCTCCCACTTTGGTGAGAATGTGTGCTTTGGTGTTTGTTTGGACGTCGAGTCTCTTGTTTGAAGGCATATGGATGTCGATGCTATGATGATCATGTACTACTTGTATCCACTCATCAAAAAAAAAATTCCAACTCCGCACCAAACACTAATTTGTTAAATGAATGATTCCGATTCCATTCAAACATTAAATGAATAATCACTGAAAATTGAGCAGTCTCCATACGGAGATAGGAGCTCCAAATGTGAATCCAAAATGAATATTATGATTTAAAAATAATATATTTCTTATAACTTAAAAGGTAATTACAAGTGAAATAAAATTAATCGTCTAGCCATCACGTAATAAAAAATTCTACGTCAATGACTTCTGCGAGACAAAAGATAATTTTTGTCTCACGATCGAGAGAGAGCTGCCGGGGGCTCCATGCCTTTAGCTTCAGCCCACTTTCCCGCTAATGTCCTTATCAACTGATTCGCTCACCCTCCAAAGCCTCCTAAAGATTCCATGCATGATAAAAGTTCATAAGACCATTAGCAGAAAAACTGGCCTCGTACTTCAAAATCTTCCTTTCCTCTATTCTGTTAGCTGTTTCCCCTGACTCCAACGCTAACACTTCCACAACAAAAAGGGACACAATAGAAACATCGACACAGAGATCCCTACCTCGGTCCCAAGCAGAAACTAAGATATATGCAGGCTTCTCTCCGCCTTCAAAAAGGTCAGCCACCTCTAGTCGAGGCCCCCATGTTGGGCTATTTAAAAAAGCGATCAACGCATCTCTCACCGCATTGTGTCTTTTTAAAATGAAACTAATTTCCACTAAGCTGGACGAATCTAGTGATAGTTGTTGTATAATATATTATAACTCAGACATTATGTATCAAAGTTGATTGTAGAAAAATACATATATATATAATCTTAATTTTCAATTCACAACATGTATTAAGAGAAACTTCATTTAACCAAATGTATAACACAATCTATTTTTAATTAATCACCTATATAACATCAAAATTTACACAAAATATAAAATTTGGGGGTACTATATTTGTAACGTTAGGGATGAAAAACATATATATGAGTTTTATTTGTTGAAAATTTAAAGAAACATTTGGTTCTAATTGTCATGTAAAATGTGTAAATATTATTTTATTTAAGCTAGATGGTTCATTGAAAATAGATTGTGTTATACATGTAGTTAAATAAAATTTCTCTTTAAATATATGATTAATTACAAGACTTTATCGAGATGGTTTACCGCAATAAACTCTATGTATCAATTCTCTGTTTCTGATTTCATTCGATACAATTTATCACAGACATCAAACTATGTTGTAGTTCCTTACCCATGTTTAAAAAATATATTCCATACCCATGCATGAAATTAACATTACTTTTCTTTTTGCCAAACAATTTCATAAACAGAAAAAGAAAAGTTACTACTGGCACATGAGCACATCCACTCCACTAGAGAGAGAGAGATCCACTAGCTTGCTTGACCTTGACTTTCGCACTGACTTGACTTCATTTCATCCATACCCCAAACACCCTTTTTCCCCCCTCAAAGCCCTTCCCCACCGGACACGTCACCATCCGACCCATGATCCAAACCCGGAGGCAGCTCATTCAAATCGGGTCTCCCTCTCAACCCACCACCGCTTACCTCAACCTTCTTCAGCTCAGCCGCGTCAACCTCCGCTCCAACCCTCAACGCCATGCGTCGTATCTCATCAGACGACGTCGTATTGTTATTATTATTATTCTCCACCGACACACCAACTGATCCTCTTCCGACAAAATACTCAGGAAAATTCAATTTGTCCGACCGTTCTAAACCTCGTAAGTAAAACAGAGCTGTGTCGTGTGCTCTGGCGGCTGCGATTGCTGTTCTGTATGTGCCTAACCAGATTCGTGAACTTTTTTTTGGTTCGCGGATTTCTGCTACCCATTTTCCCCATTTTCTCATTCTGACTCCGTTGTATTCTCTGCCGCCTGGTCTGCTGCTACTGTTGCTTCCCCTGTTGTTGTTGTTGGTTTGAGATTGAGCGCCGCCGCTGCTCTTGTGCTCCATTTTTGGGGTTAAAAGGTTTGGATTATTTTAAGGAAGTATCGTGTGGGAAGTGAAGCAAGAAGCAGGTGTGTAGAGAGAGAGAGAGATGGAGATACAGTAGTGAGTGAGAAAGAGAGAGAGAGAGAGAAAAGGGGGGTGTGCGTTGTTTTGAATTTAAACAGAGAATCGTCGGTCGGGACATATACGGTAGAGAAGAGTTTATTCTTCTTTTTTTTGGGGCTAAATTTTACTTATTACCATCAACTTATTTTATGTTTTGCTATGCTAATTCCAGGAAGATTAAAATTTTGGCAGCTTTGAATGACCTAGCAATTTTTTTATATTTTTTAATAAATAAAAAAATGACTGCACCGATAATTCTCAGTATTACTCCTGGAGAAATTTCAAAAAGCAATTCTATATTTTGGGGGAAAAAAATTCTATGGCAGTTTCTCATAGAGAAATTTTGACGCACGAACATATATATATATATATATTTTTTGATACAGAATGTGATTGGTACTTTGGCTCTCCATCTCTTTAAATTAAACTTCATATTGTTTCCACCTTTTATTTCTTACAGAAGTTGCCTTTCTTCATTTCTCAATTTACGTGTGATCATATCCCAAATGAAAATATTTAAAATGGGAATGAAGTCAGTGCAGCTTAGGAGTAGTGAATAATGTAATGGAGAGTGAGAATTTATGGGAAGGTGATGAAGCCCATGGCGCCGACAGAGAGTCGGTCAGATCTCTCTCTCTCTCTCTCTAAACATTCTGCCTCACTTTCTCCCTCTTACTTACTCACTTGCTGACACTCTTTCACTTTCTCGCGCTCTCTCTACGTATTGTGACAACACGCCAAGTGAGGGTGAGATGGATGGACACAGGCCACAGGGAGTGTAAGAACATAAAGATATGGAATTAGGCAAGCATCAGATCAGAACTCTCTTGTTGTGGTGACCTGTTGTTGTTGAATTTTGATCCTACTGCTTCGATCGGACTCATCTGAGCTTGTGTATGTCTGTAGCTACATCATCACAACACCTTCAATATTAAATTGAAAGTGATTTTTGTTTTGGAGTCATGAGGTCGACATGAGAACAAATTTTAGTATGATACCTGTGAGTGATCCTGATCTTTAACGAGTAACATTTTTCAAAATCTTACACTTAAAGAGTGAAATCTGATGTTTTTTTAAAAGTATTTTTAACAAACATCACAAGATGTCATTTTAAAATTTTAAATTTAATCGCTTTAAGATCTCATTATGATGCATATAAAATGAGAATGGGATCAGACGCAACGAGATTAAAACGGGAATTTATTTTGTGCAGTATATATGAGACGATTGCATTACAGATTTTAAAAGAAAATCATACTCCTAACTCATTGATGTTTATAGGGTTTAGGTTTTTGCAGTGTGATGACATCTGATAAGGACGTTTGATCTCATTTCGAGCATTTGGACTGGACTGGGACCGACACCGACATGTTTTGTTTGGTTCTTTTTTCTTATTACAGATCGAATAATTAATAGTCCTCTTACCTGATTCGACAATAATTTAAAAACATATAGTAGGGCTTCAAGATTTCAATTTACGCATTTATATTATCTCTAAAAAAAATTAACCTTTAAATAAGCTTCATTTCATTACCAAATTCATATTCATTATCTTCTAACATAACTGAAGCGACACTAAAAATTGTACTCTCGAAGTCTCAATCTGAAGTTAGCTAGTATTACCCTAATGAAATAACCCGTAATAGGAGACAAATCAAACTAATCGCTAGTTACCTAAATGAGATATGGTGTAGCTAATTGCACATTATAGCCAAATTAGGTTGCATACTTTTGATTTTTTTCTTCTTCTTCAGATCATAATAACTTTCAAAACAGATTCAGTTATCCATCATGGTCAGTAGTTTTGTTTTTATTTATTTTTTGAAGAGAAAAGAATAATCAATTCTCGAGGTCGTGCGAATTGAATCCAGATCAACCTAAACATTATCGCGCACAAAAAATAGCGTCCTAACGGTCACGCACTCGGTCTCTGATGTCAGATATCGATATAAAAGACCATAAAAGATATATGTGATGGAATTGAGGTGTTTCTTGGAGGTCATGCTATATCACTATAACAACTCAGCCTAATCCGTCTTTGCAACCTAATAACTGGCAAATAGTAAGTCATACATAGTTGTTCGCCATTATTGGGTACACTCGTGAGTCTTGTGTATTAGAAGTTGTACTACGATCCAGTGTTTACTTTGTCGTACATCCGACTTATCTCTCAACACCAATAATGAGATACGCCCAAGAAAATTGCAAGTAAAAGGTTTGCAACTCTTGCGTCGGCAAAGTTGCTTTCCATTGTCTCTAGTGAGATTTTGATGCAATAATCATGCAGAGCACATGCAGCCATGAGGGCCTGAGGGACCTCCTTCTCTTGCTTTCCAAAGTAGTCGAGTACGTCCCCAAAGATATGTTCTGTTTCCCCATTTTCAAACTCATCTCGATTATTATTTTCGAGACATTTTTAAGATTACTGTATTTTTTAACAAATAAATTTTAAAATTTACATGCTATGGAAAATATCGGTGCAAATGCTCTAACGGTTCTCAAATGCTCGTCTCTTCCAATTGAATTTGTTTTGCTTAATATAGTTCAGCAAAATCCTCATTTGAAAACTAGAACATGCATCAAAATCACTAGAAGTATTTGGGACCAATTAAAATTAATGGTTCTCGTTCACCAAACAAAATAAATTGCTTCAAAGTTTTTTTTTATTTGCCTTTAAATAGGAGATGAGAATGTGACATGTTATGCAACACCACCAAACAGGACCATGTGTCCTTCAAACGGACACAAATCCGCAGTTAGACAAAGATATGCAGTATAGAGAGGCCAGTTAATAACTTAAGTACTTTTGATAAGTCTGAAAGAGATTTGTCCTAATGAATAACACCCCCCCTCTTCTGGGTGCCCATTTCCATTCTAGTCTCATTTGTACGGAAAACAGGAAAAAAATTGAATCTGTCAAGTTTGAGTTATGATATTTCAAATTTGTTAGATTTGCCTTTTGATTCCGTCAAGCTTCGAATCAGGCGGACGTTATGTGGAAAGGAAAAAAATGAAAAAGAAACACTCTGTTGTTTGAAACAACGAGATCTTCATGGACTAAAGAAAAATGGATGTGTAAAAACATAGGGATCATTAACACAGACTTCCGGGGACTGGAATTATAATTCCGGTTCCGGGGCATTGAATTTTCCGGTTTCGAGAGCACTTTGATCTCGCCCTTTGTTAGAACTTTTAATAATATTTAGACAGAAACATGCAGAATTAAAATTACATGATTGAACAGAGACAGAGATACAAAACCGGTTCAGCATGGATGGTTGAGGCTTGCTACGCAATCTCCTTAAAGTCTGATCGCCCCCGTTGGTGCTTGGTTTTCACAGGCAACGACTTCCCAGATACAACAACCGCACCTTCAATCACCCGCACCAGAGTGAAGAAGGTGAAAGACAACTCTCTTCCACTATCACCCGAAAAACAAAAGAATTGTAGAAGCCGAGGTTTCAGATGGAGAATTGACGTTGTTGTGTTTTTCTTCGTTGTTTTTTGCATGAAGGAGCGACCTCCACTTTAAACAGGCATCCTCCACCGTTCCACCACACTACTCCCATTAAGCAGGCACGTCGTGTTTCCTCAAAAGCAGGAAACAACTCCTGTTTACTTGGTCGTGCAGAACGTGAGATGAGAAGATAACTTTATTACTGACGGAGTATAGCAGGCCAATCGGAGATGGAAACTTCGAGAACTACGACGACTTTGATGAGACGGAGTTTAACCAGGAAGGCCAATCGGAGCAGGTGGTGGACGAAAAGGACGTGGTGGTCTTGAAGGAGAGGAACTTCAGTGATGTGATTTGTGAGGATTGAATTTTACTCCCCTTGGTGTGGACATTGTCAGGCTTTGGCGCCTGAGTATGCTGCAGCCGCTACCGAGTTGAAGGCTGAAGCTGTGTTGCTGGCAAAGGTGGATGCCACTGAGGAGAATGACTGAATGAGCTTTCACATGAGCATGATGTGCAGGTATATCGTACAATTGTTTTTTTACACTGACGGAGATCATAGGCCTTGTACTGGTCCAAGAACCAAGTATGAATTCTACCTTTCGCTATATCCTTGTTTCTCAACTTTTGTATTTCCGGGATATCAATTAAGATGTTTCAGTGTGCATGTGAAAGTCGTTTCTTCAGTTTCTGAATTTTAGTTCTATTTGTCTATGTTAGCCTTTCATTTGCCAATGCTTGTTTTCTTCAGGGAAGGTATTGTGACTTGGATCAGAAAGAAGACTGGTCCTGGAGTAGCTAACATCTCCACTGTTGAGGAGGCGCAGAAAGTACTGGACTCTCCAAGCAAAGTTCTTCTATGTTTCCTCAACTTCTTAGTGGTATGCTGCTTTGTTAACCTACTATATGAAGTTGTATAATTTTTATACAGTGTAAATCATGTTGCAATGTTCCATTTTAGGAATGAATTTATAGTTATCCTCATCGGATGCCATTTTTTTTTTAACTTTACTGCAGGGTCTGACAGTGAAGAGCTTGCTGCGGCTTGTAGGCTTGAGGGCGATGTGAGTTTGTACCACCCGGTAAACCCTGATGTGGCAAAGCTATTCCACATTGAGTTTCCACATTTTGGTAATTGCTAAGTAATTTATTTTGGACCTCAGTTTAGGTAGCTTGCTGGATGACTGATGTCATCTGAATACATCTGCGCAAATGGTAAATACACCAAATCGGAAATAGCTGAATTTTTGTTCGCAAATAAACTTCCTTTAGTAACAATTTTCACGAGAGAAAGTGCCCCTATGATAGTTGAAAGTGCTATTAAGAAGCAAGTAAGTTGAATGTTTAAAAGAAGTTTTTCATATAAATGTTGCAATGCTCCTATGAGTTTGAATTATTGGTTGAATATTGTTGTGTTTAATCACTATAAATAGTGGTGTTAGTCGAAGGAATAAAACAACTTTCAACAATTAATTTTAATCTCTAAGAGATGTTAGGGTTAATAGGAAGTAGGTTTTTACAACATTCTCTTTCGTTCTTGCGATCACTTTTTGTTATTAATTTTACCGGCAACACGGCACCAACAACGCGAGCTCAACAGCAAGAATTCAGGTTAAACTCGTATGAAAGCTCAAGGATCTATAAGGAAAAGGCCAAGCTGTGGCATGATAACAGAATTCGAGAAAAAAAATTCAAGAAGGAGACGAAGTACTCTTGTTCAATTCAAGGATTAAACTATTTCCCGGAAAATTAAAGTTAAGATGGTTTGGACCGTTCAAGATGGCAAGGGTACTAGCAATCGATGGGCATGTTGATTATTCAACAGAGGAGGAGGTCGATTTAAAGTCAATGGCCACGGGCTAAAACTATACCACGCTGGCGAGTGCCTTCTAATTGAAAATTTTCACTTGATAGACCCGGAGTAATTATTGATTAATGCACCATTCGAGAGGGGATTCTAGTAAAGAACTTCTCGAATGTGTTTCTTGTAGAAGACTCGGTCATGGCCTTGCCTTGACGTTAATCTAGGCCATTAAGTTCATCTACACCCTATCTATTTATTATTCATATAATTGATTAGGGACAAAACAAATCTTAAATGTGGGTGTGAGTAGTATGCGTGAATTTTCATTTGATAACATCTTCTGTGCGTACTAGGAAACTTTTAAAAAATTGCATTCATTCTACCATGATTTATTGAAAACGCATTGAAATATTTATTGAGCATGCCTACGTTTAGTCAAACACACCTACTATGCTATGAAATTCATGTGTTGGACGCTTTGATTTGAATGGTTTTCTTAATAGAAAATTTATTTCAAATGATTTGATACTTTGGCCAGCCTAACTCAGTTCATATTCAAAACTTTATTTCATCTTTAAAAAGTGAAGTTTTGCTAAAAGTTGTGCAAATAAAATTTTGAAAATATCATATTTAGTATTTCATAGAATTTCTTGATCGCATTTAGTGACTTTAGCATGATTGATGGTGCATCTTTGGTGACACTCGAGTAGTATTATTGGACATTATGACAAGGCTTAAGTAAGGGGTGTGCAAGAAGAAAAAAAATTAAATAAAAAAGTTTTCAAAAGAAAAGAAAAAACATACGTTTAATATTTTTGAACAGTTGCCGAGAGTTAGGAAAGAAAATATAAAATCTAGCTTGAGCATATGTATTATATTTTCCCCTTGAAAGCAATTGTGTCAACTTAAAAAAAAATGAAAGAAAAAAAAATCTCTTGCCCATCACTTAAGTCCTTGTCGCCATGCCTTGTTTATTTTGTGAATCGAGTGAAACTTTTATATGTTAATCTGATTGAGAATTGGTGCGGTTCCCGAATATGGTGCGGTTTTTGCCCACCCCTAGTTAATCATTGAGAATTGCTAAGGGACGATCTTTATATATGCTTAAGGAGGCATGATAAGGTCTATGGAAGAAAATTAAAATTTTCTTTTCAAAATTCAGAACTCCTCTACTCTTACGGATTATGGCGTTTAGTCTGATGCTTGAGGATGAGTTCAATACCTTAAACTTATGGACTAGCCATACCTAGCATTGGTGACGGGTTCGGTAAGATTTTCTTTAAAAACTTTGTGTTTTACTTCATGATTCTTAGTGTGAATGTCGAATAGAGATTTGGATCGATCGAATGTTAGTTCTTGGTATTCATTTTATGAGAAATTTATGATTACTATGATTTAGAGTGATTTTGAAGTTTTTCATAACATGAATGATTAGCAATGCTTTTGATGTGCTTAAATATTTTGACATGAAATGGCTTGCTCAGGAAATCATAAAAAAATATTGAATTTTTAAATGGATGAATTGCAAGCTTAGGATTGTGAATATTCCTTTTTTGAAAACTCTCACGAAAGTATAACTCGTCCATTAGGGTAGCCTAGGGGTTTAAAGGCTTAGTGCATATGCTAAATGCATTCGTAATTCATACGAAAGTGAGTTAGGAATATATTTTATTATTTTTACTATGTTTAGAGTTAGATTGTTCAGGACGGGCAAGCTTTAACTGTGGGGTATTTTAATCGGTGTACGTCTATTATTTATACAATCATTCGCTTGTATTCTTCGCTTATTTAATTTAAAAGTGGTCATATTCTACACTCATTGCTATTTCAGACTTAAAATATACTTCTACATTAGTAGTGAAATTGATTTCTACATTAGTAATGCCAGTGATAAAGTTTAGTTCTAAATGTTTCCAATGGAAATATTAAAATCTGTTGACGATACTAGTGAAATTGATTTCTACATTAGTAATACCAGTGAGAATTGCTATTGTCATATATATTGCTTCTATGTGTAATTCAACATGCATACCAGTGAGAGTTACTATAGCGTTGCATGTCTAGACCTATCTTAACCAAAACTTTTTCAAAGTATTCTACTTTATTTTCAAGAACCATTCACCCTAGTCCGTGAGTATTCTCGGTGAAATATTGTTTGACGTTTATCGTGAAACCACTATAAGCCACGTCAATGACGCAGTATGATGATCGTGTGAAAATTGTGTTGGGTTTCGTAAGAAGTTAATCAATTCATGTCAAGGGAGGAAACAAGAATTTTCATACAAAACACTATAAGATCGAAACTACCGATCAATATAGAAACAATTTTAGGGTTTCAATTTTCATACATTTGATGATCAAGCTTTCCTCTTTCGAATGGAATGAGTAGCCTTTTGATTCGAACGCTGATTGAGACTCGAAATAAGCGTGTAGGGAATGCCAAAAGACGACTCCCATCTACTATCACACACAAAATCCAAAGCAATGATGTCTTGAAACTGGCTATACTAGTCTCACAAAATTCCCTCTCGTGTGTTTGGATTTGAACTAGGTTTTCAACCTTTGAAAACAAGAAATAATGATTGTTTAGATGATCAAAATTTTGTGCTCAGGACTGATGGACTGGTGTGCAAAATCAGCTTGCATACAAGCCTTTTTATAGGGCATAAAACCTAGTCCTTGTAGATAAAGACTAGTTGA
>JAWWMW010078816.1:0-13121 GCA_035048345.1 Echeveria elegans
CATTGGTCGGTTAAAATTCTTTTTGGAGCCTTATCGGACATGCATGTCATCCAAATCTTGAATAACCAAACAAAATTTGAAACTTCTTCTCCCGCCAATAATGCACACCCAAAAAAAATAGATTGACCATGATTGTTGACCCCAATAAAAGGAGCAAGTGGCATCTTATATCTATTTGATACATAAGTAGTATCAAACGACACCACATTACCAAAGCCTTTGTACGCTGCTCTACTCCTTCCATCCGCCCAAAAGACATTTTTCAATGAACCACTATCATCGGTATCATACATGTAGAAAAAATTTGAATTGCTAGATATCATTTCGGAAAAATGTCTCCCCATCGCCTCAAAATCTTCTTGTTGCATACTCAATCGTCTAGTATTGCTAATCAAATTACGACAATCCCTCTCATCAAACGGAACATTGTTGTGACCATCATACCTCACCACAAGAGAATTATAATTTTTTGTTATGTCGTTTTCCAAAATAGTCCCTTTATTTTGAGAACTAATGTACTTGTAGTTCTTCATAAAATTAGAATTTGTTGCAACACAAGGATGATTATGTTCCAATAGAACTCTTGTCAATTTCCATGATCCTTCGGGACAAGCCGATGCATTAACCTTAAATTGACAAGTCCTGAGAGAAGTGTTTGCTCCTCTTTGAGGATTACTTGACTGTGATTTGAATTTTCCCTCCTTTGAACAAACCAACCTCAATCTTTTGCAATCACTATAATCTTCGATATGACGATTACGATCCATTGCAATTTCACTCTCCATGGTCTTAGTTCTCTCCGAACTTCTAATTCTTCTTTGAAATCCATTAGCTTCACCATACTCATGACAATAACCAAGAACTTCATCTGCGGATGCAAAAATGTCGGAACTATATCATTTTAATCAATGGTGGAATTAGTTCACTACACCAAACTGCGGCATTAGCGACCACAGATTAGCGACCACAAGAATATGGTCGCTGTTTTGCGACCACATGGTCGCCCATAATTAAATGGACGCTATGTTTGGTGCGAAAATTTCCCGGAATTTTTTACCGTCACACACAAAACCAACAAAAACACCACTTAAAAGTCCAAATCACCAAAACACTAAAAATCCCAACTTTAAACCTAAATTAAGAATCCAAAAAAAACATCAAAACCCGAATTGAAGCAACAAACCAGACGCAGCGACAACTGTACCAACCAAGACGCTACACTTTCCTACCATTCTGAGAATTGGATGAAATTAGGGGTTCTGGGGTGGTGGAGAGGTCGGAACGGATTGCGGGATTGGATGTTGAGGAGTGAGAATTAGATGCGGGTGTTATGGCGGTGGCGGTTATGAATGAGAATTAGATGCGGGTGTTGTGGCGGTTGAGGAGTGATAATTAGATGCGGGGGTTGTGACGAGCAGATTGCGGGATTGGGTGTCATTGCGGTGGTGGCCGTGAGTGAGGGGGATTTGCGACGGGAGTGGAGGGATGGAGGAATGGTGTTTGAGGGTGTGCGGAATTGACCGGGAGCGGTGATGGACGACATTGTTGGAGATAAGGAGCGAAGACGCAGCTTAGAAAAAGGAGAAGATTTCAGAGTGAGAGATGAGGGGAAGTTTAGGAATAGCATTTATGAGGACATCAGGTAACTGGTAATAGAGGACTTCCTGCTTTATTAATAGAAAGATTAAATGTAAGTTACAAAAATCAATCAATTATAAAATGTAAGTTAAAAAATTAACCTATTAAAATGTACAATAAAATCTATAAATTCATAATTAGATAAAGGTAAGTTCATACTAAAATTGCGAAAGTCTTTTAAATAAATAAAAACTAGCAAACCTAAAAAGCATATAGTAGGCTTGTAAAAACAAGTAAGAAAAAAATCAACTCAGAAATAATAACAACAATTAAATTATGGTTTTCTTAATTTAAGTGAGAACTAATAAATTTAAAAGACATGCAATAGATAAAAAATACAATAATAATTTATAAAACACACCTATACATTTGCATTGGTCGGTTAAAATTCTTTTTGGAGCCTTATCGGACATGCATGTCATCCAAATCTTGAATAACCAAACAAAATTCTAAACTTCTTCCCCGCCAATAATGCACACCCAAAAAGAATGGATTGACCATGACTGTTGACCCCAATAAAAGGAGCAAATGCCATCTTATATCTATTTGATACATAAGTAGTATCAAATGACACCACATCACCAAAGTCTTTGTACGCTGCTCTACGCCTTCAATTCCGCCCAAAAGACATTTTTCAACGAATCACTATCATCGGTATCATACAAGTAGAAAAAATTTGAACTGCTAGATATCATTTCAAAAAAATGTCTCCTTGTTGCATACTCAATCGTCTAGTATTGCTAATCAAATTACGACAATCCCTCTCATCAAACGGAACAATGTTGTGACCGTCATACCTCACCACAAGAGAATTATAATTTTTTGAAATGGGAACACCGACTATGTCGTTCTCCAAAATAGTCCTTTTATTTTGGGAACTAATGTACTTGTAGTTCTTCATAAAATTGGAATTTGTTGCAACACAAGGATGATTATGTTCCAATAGAACTCTTGTCATTTTCCATGATCCTTCGGGACAAGCCGATGCATTAACCTTAAATTGACAAACCGTGAGAGAAGTGTTTGCTCCTCTTTGAGGACTACTTGTCTTTGATTTGAATTTTCCCTCCTTTGAACAAACCAACCTCAATCTTTTGCAATCAATATAATCTTCGATATGACGATTTCGATCCATTGCAATTTCACTCTCCATGGTCTTAGTTATCTCCGAACTTCTAATTCTTATTTGAAATCCGTTTGCTTTACCATACTCATGATAATAACCAAGAACCTCATCGGCGGATGCAAAAACCATTCCCACATTAGGAGGAACTATATCATTTGAATCAATGGTGAAATTAGTTGTCTGCCTCTCATTATTCTCATGATCAAAATCATAAGCTCCATCCACTTCGTTAGGTAGACATGAATTATCATATTCCAAATTTATATCAAACTCATTGCTTGAATCATCGGAAGATTGTTTTGACTTGTTGATGTCCTCATCTTCTTCAATAACAATATTCAAATCAAAGTTTCGTAGAGGATCCATCTAAGAAAATCAAATAAAACAAACTATAAATGAATATAAAATACATACATCTATTATAAAAAAATGTTGATAACTTAAAACAAAAAGAAAATAAATATCAACATACCTTCAATATAAAGTGGGTGATTCCATATAAAAGTTCATTGCATTTTGTATGTAGTTTGCTTCTTAACTAGTATTTATAGAAATACTAAGATAATGATGAACAATAGTTCAAGATAGTGCATCACAAATTCAAATTTGAAAATGTGAAGGGTGGTTGACATTAAAATTTTGAACATAAAAGTAGTTAAATTTATTGATTAAATATTAAATTTTGAATGAGATATTTATCATTATGAAGTTAGCTGTAATAAATATCACTAACCAACTACTCATTAGGTATCCAGTCAGCATCCACGTTGGCATCCACATCAGCATCCACCGTCCACGTCATCCGCCACATAAGGAGGGTTGGCAACCCTAAGGGTCACCCAATCATTCTCCGGACTTGAATTGTGCAATTACGCTTTTAACTGATTGCTTGACGTGTATCTCAGTGCAGTCTATGATTTGAAGCTGTAGAGTTTTGCAAAGATGAGAAAAAATGAGAAGATTGGAGAAGAGAGGGTGTAGATATGAGTAGCGATCTCCGTAAGTGGTGAGCAGAGAAGAGAGTAATTGAATTAGCTCCAACAAGAAGCATAGACACAAAGACAAAACCAGTTGGGAAAGAATATAGACGTTGGCAGTAGGTCGACATTTCATACATGCATTGCACATAAAAATTGAAAAATAAATGTAGAAACTGTCCACTTGCAGATGTATACGTCTGCCTTTTATTGATGTTCACAAGTTTCTAAAGGTTCAACATGGTATTTTGAGATTTTTATTTTCCAAATTTATTAAAATATTATTTCATTTTAAGGCACAAAGAATAGTTTAGAATACTATTCATATGACCAAATTACGTGCATTAGTGTTGGTGTAATCACATTCAATTATAAAATTCTAAGCAAAACCATTCATTAATCTTTCCAATACAAGTGTTTTCAAATCATTAAACATCATCAACATTAATATAACTGAATAGATTTCTTACAATTCAATGAGAGAATTACAAATAAAAATAAAATGGATTGTTTTATACTCAAAAAACAACATCTCTCTATTCATTTGATGTTACAATGTCAATTTTGTCTACCATCATTAGATAGTGCTAATCATTTTTGGCAAGTCTTCCAGTTATATTTTTGTATGTAATATTATCTCCACACGTCAATAAATAAAAGCCGAGCGGAGATTTTAAAAAAGCTAATAAATTATTTGTACCTTGTAACTTCTCGTATGCTAATAAATTTTAAAATATTTCAAAAGAATATACTTCAAAAATAATTATTCGTATAGTTAAAATTATTTTTTAATATAAAAATAATACGCAAATGAAATTGATGAATTATTTTTAAAATTTCAACTTTCAATTCAATTCAATTTCAGTTCAAAAGAACAAACCCTTAGTTTGATTTGACAATTTTCACCCTTATTTATTTTGGTTTTTTTTCTTTAGAAAAAAATTGGGATTAAAATAATTATTTTTCATTAATCTATATTTTTTGTGAACATTGTAATAAAAAATAGAATACAGAGCGTAAGACTTGGGTTATGTCAAAAATAGTGTCCTTTAGAGCATCCCAATGCATAAGCCCAAGTTCACTTATGCATTGAACTAGTCATTCTACTCCAATGCATAAACTCATTTTCACTTACATTTGATCCCACTAAATTTTAATTTTACTTGTATAAACTTGAATTTTTTCTGGATCCAAATGATACAAACTTAGTCTCTATTTATAGATCTTAAAAAATAAAAAATATTAATATAATTTTATAACATAATTTTTATTATTGATGGATTAAAATAATGATTGAAAATAATAAAATAAATAATAAATACAAAAATTAATAATGCGGGACCTACTCTAACTTTTTTGCAAGAAACGATCCTGCTCACCATAGTGGGCTTGCCCTTTTTTTTCATTTGTCTCCAACGCTACCCGTCCCATTTCCTTCCCATTTCACACTTCCCCATGCAAAAATGGGCCTGCGTTGGGGATGCTCTTATGTCCGCCAGAACCCAGACCCAGAACATAATTTGAGTGAGCTAACACTTACATATTGCGGGTGATAAACTAAGTAACCTAAACTCAATAGTGCTACAGAAGCATCTGAATATACCCGGATGGTATATGATAAACATGTAGGGTGAAAAAACAGACAGTAAATTAAATTACAAGCGGACGCAGCGCACATAGAGATCCAGAGCTCTTAAGAGCTCGATGGATGTAAATGAGCTGTTCATTTGCTTTTCGTCGCTTTTGAAGAGCACTGCACTCGGAACAATACCATTTTCCTTTTGGTTGTTCTTTGAATTACCCGTATCCGTATCCGTACTCGTGCAACTTAGGTTCTTTCAACCCAACACAGCCAAAGTGGAACCACTATAGCTTGCACTGGTAATGAGAACACTAATTATGTGTGTCCAGGAAAAGAGACAATTGCATTTGATAATGAAGCGCATACATACATTGGAGTTATCACATGCGACCATTTCCCCATAACTAACTTGATTGCAGAAGCAATATGTTGGTTCATTTGGATCAACTGGTATGTCTATGCCAATTGAGTGGTGGTCAAGTGGTAAAGACACTTGCTCATGAACTAAAGGTCAAGGGTTCAATTTCCATCAATGACACCAAGGAATAGGTGTGAAACAAGTATCAATGACATCAATGACACCAAGAGGCTGCAGCTGCGACTGCTGAACCAGCCCTGCAAAATAAGTCATTTCAAACAAGTATCAATTTTCAAAATATTTTAACAATTCACCAATTCATAGGCGAATAGAGTTTCTAATATATATCCACTCCGATTAAACCTTTCAATAATCGACAATAACCAAACTATTTTCTAAAAAGGATCAAGCAACAACACATTATAGCTTATAATTTCGTAGTTACAGAAAGCAGACATGACGATTGACGATATCGGAAACAGAGGAAAGCAAAATACAAAAGCAGATTATCATGACGATGGAAGAGCTTGTAATCTCATCAAATCGTCAGACCCATTATGGGGCAGGTCATTTTCTTGAATAGAACAAAATTATCTGTTGACATAGATATTTATACTGCGACAGTAATCTTCATTTGGATTTTAAAAAGCTAGTAACTGACAAAATAAAAAGAAAGATACTTACTTTTTGCGCCCTCTTCTGCTTTCAGCAGGTTTACCAGATTTTTCAGGACTTGTAGCAGGTGCAGCGGCTGCAGCGGCTGCAGCAGCACTATCTGCAGAAGTGCAAAGGTGACAGTAAATAGTAATCAAAAACTTCTAAAATGGTGTATGCTAATTATACAAAACATCTCAATAGCCAGTTGGTTTTCAATTGCCTCATGAATAAAGATACAAGGCAAAATGTTACAAATATTATTGCATCAAGTGTAACAAAAGAGGTATCGAGTTTTTTATTATCACGCCGAACTTCTTCATCATATTTTTTCAGATATTGATCAAGCTGTTGAATATGTCCATCTACCTATAACAAAAAACAGAAATGTAACTGTGACAAAAATTCAAATCGACTACAGGAAAATCATGATGTAGGTCAGCCTTTCAACTTGAACTCAGAAACTAACACACAGCATTCCAGGTGATTCTATTTCTCACTGAACAACTAAAACAATAGGACACGTCGCATTAAGTTTCATTCCAAAACATACCACGAATGTTGTTGATGCATCTCAAGTAAAAGAAGAAACGCAAGACATGTCATCTAGCCGAGTCATTCGCCTTACGAAACTAATCGAGGATCTTAGAAAGTGGACTACCTTTTATTTGTAGTGAAATGTCTATTTATCTAGTATCATGCATTGACCATGTCTGATATTTAGTATACATGATAAGAAACTGCACCATTGTTTACGCCAACTCAAGCGCCTGTACCTAGTAAGAAATGATAATTTACCAAATCATATACATGCTGAGCTAGAGCAACTTTCTCATCCGCAATCCTTAGGGAGTGTTTTTGGCTTTTTGCTCTTCTAGAGCTTCGTCTGAGAATCTGATGAGAGAAGTTTCATGTGAATTATCAGCAGACTTTGCCACTCGTTTCATTTCTTCAATTTCCTTTTCGTATCGCTGCTCAATCTGACGTTGATTTTCTTGTAAGTGAGAAAAAAAAAAGTTTAGATTCTTTTGTTGGCAAAAAAAGATATTATCTAGCGCTGAGCCTGTGTTCATGGAGCTTTCAGCGATCTTGATTACACATTTTACTTCTTAAACTGTAAGTCTTAACTTCTAGATGCAGCCAGCTAGCAAACCTTTAATGCAAAAGACACATGTTTATAACCAGCTAATCGCCAATCTCAGAGACAACTCAAACTTGGTTATTACAGACACTTAATCCATCTTGACCTCAAGTGTCATGCAGATTACAAACACTTGCATAAGAAACTGCTGGTGATGCAATCGCTGTATCATTAGTTCAACCACATACCTAGTCTAGCTGTAATCCCAATAGAAATGAAACAAAACTGATACACGTTTCAGAAATCACCTTGCAGACTTTTCTCTAAATCATGCAACAAGGAATACTTGCACTGCAGAATACTTGGAACTTGGAAGCGCCTCAAGATCTGCAAAAAATATCAAATAGATAAATTAGCCACAAACATGAGAGCATATAGCCTCTCGCCTCCAACCAATATGACTCGCTGTTCTGACTCATAGCCGCCTTTAAAAAAGAAGTGAAACTATCCACTTACATTTTATACTAATCCTGCATACATTGACGACGAACAGCGACAACAGTGACGAAAAAACACAGCACCCGTCCTAAAATCCAAATGAAGTTATATTTCTATGCCAATGCTGCTTACATTTTAAACTGAGAAAAGTCAAAATCAATCTCAGCCTGGAGACAAACTGGCTCGAAAGTCACAGCCCTAGGATGAACAAATCCAAAACTCACCTATTCTGAAATCGTCGGAGAAAGACATATGGCACGAAACTTGTGATAAAATTTAATTTCTAATGCGCACACTTCAGCTCGAAGGCGGCCGGGAACCATTCCGGCGACGGCAGCAGCCAGCATCAGCAAGAACCCTAACCCAATGGTATAATGTTGTAACAGGAAATCTGTTACATTTAGTTATACATGTCGGGTCAGTCCAGGTTAAGTAGTCCGGGTCAAGTATTCTCACTTACATTTCGTTGGTTCCAAGTCTTGGTATTTGTATGCGTCCAAGATTTGAAAATCATTATTCAATCAACAAACAATTCTCCAAATCCCCAAATCTCTCTTATAACAAATCTTATCCGCATAGTTTAGTGTGCTCGAGCCGGCCTTCTCCACTTGTGCCAACTTCCGTCCTGAGGCTTCCATTCTTCGGCTGCGCGGAGCAGTCCTAGTCTGGTTTATCCCCTGTTTATACTCTGTTCCACAACCTGCGCCATCATCCCCCGTTCAATCTCCGATTCACCTCACCTCCGATCCATCCTGTTACATTGGTATCAGCTTCTCCGATCCTCATCGACCGTGGTAATGGGTCATCACGTATTCACATTTAGGCCCGATTTCCTGAAGTTTAACGGCACACGACTGAGGGAATGGCTTTCTCGGTGCGAACAGTTCTTCGTCTCCGACCGCACTTCGCCTGAGCGCAAGGTGCGTCTCGCCTGCCTACACTTGGAAGGTTTGGCGCTCGAATGGTTCCAAACTTATTTGCGAAACCAATTTTATCATTTTTCTCTTTGGCCTGAATTTGTGGAAGATATTTCTTCTCGATTTGGAAATCAAATTTATCCCACTCCTAGCAGATCAACCCAACCCATCCCACAAGTCCTACACCCTGCTTTCTCCGATGCAGGACCACTATCCCACATCAAACAACCACCCGACCCACCTAGAGCACCATCGTCACCTGGCGGTAGAGGTGTCAAAAATGCCCTTTGCCCAATAGTAGCCCGTTATCCGCCCATTAAAAAAGAGCCCGTTATCCCCCCACTAGCTTAATGGGATCAATGATCCCAATGCCCGTTAAGCCTGTTGGCTATTAAGAGTCCGCCCGTTAACCGCCCAATAGTATTAATGGGCTAATTGTGCCTGTTAATCCCATTAGTTACTGTTTATGTTTGCTGCTTTTTTTCTCATTTGTAATTCAATATTTTCAATTTTGGTATACAGCTGCCCCAAGATGCTTCTTTATCCTTCCTCGTTATTTTATGCCTTCTAACATGAAGAAGTAAACAACTTTAACCGTTCATTTGTTCGTATGCATGAAATTGACTCTGTCATGCATAACTAAAAAAACGTGAAACTGCACATTCTGTAGAATGCGGCTAGACGTATCCATGGTTTAGTATGTGGCATGCTCGTAGAGACTCTAATATTTATAATTAGAGCATCCAGCGATGAGCGCAAATCTTCATCCTCAATCTTCAACCAAAAGAAGAACTAGTAAACTTGCTGAGTACACGACATTTTCCGCCGCCATAGAGGTATTTATTCTTCACACTTCATCTATGAAATCACAAATACCTATAAATTAAATTATTTTTTACTCAAATGATTCAAGTCCATTGTCTACTTGTAACGTGTAAACCCTCTAGCTGTATTTCTGTTGGAAAAATTAGTAATCGAACAATAATGCTCATCCGTTAATAGTCTGTTGCCCATTAAGAACCTGCTCGTTAATCCCATTAGTGTTAATAGGGTAAATGAGATTTTTGCCCATTTGTCCGTTGCCCAATAGTGCCCGCCCATTAATAACCCATTACCGCCCGTTTGACACCTCTACCTGACGGTCATACAACCCTTCTATCTCATGTTGACGCAAAGAATGAGAAAGCTAGACCCACGCCTACTGACTTGAGTGGAAAGCCTATGCGTGATCAGTTCAAACTTCCCTGTTCAATTTTGTTGCATAATCCGACTCTCCCTGTTGTTGGACTTCCTCAAGTTGAAATGCATCCTCTAGTGTCTGAAACGAAGGTAGAGAAAGTTCCTTTTGAAACCTACACAGATATTGAGGGATCTGGTAAGCATCAGTCTAGTGTCACCAGGGATACATCCGATGTCCTTGTGGGCGATCTTCTCGCGGCCTCTAGTGACCAGGCTACTGTCGTTCACACATCCGAGGGTCCGGTTCCTGTCGATCCCGATAACAAGACTCAAGAGATTCCAGAAGCAATCGAGCTTCCTTTAAAGCAGCTGTTGGTGGAATCATCGATTTCTGAGGTAACATTCGTACCAATTCAGTTTCATATTTCATCAGATTCGTCATCTCGCAAATATAGACTAGCTAATCATGCGAACTCTGAGAAATCAATGACCGCACCGGTTGTGCACTGTTTAAATTTTTCGAGCACACAAGTGTTCGACAAAATGCTTATGAGGCGTTAGACTTGATTATACTACCGACAAAACTTTCGGATGTGTTAATAAATGTTGAAGACGAAGAGGTAAAACCTGAGGATGCACTAACTAGGGAATATGAAAGTAAAGTGCACTGGAGTAATATACAAAAATCGCTGGTTGTACCTAACATTATTCAACCTACAACGGGTCAACGGTTCATGTTGAAACTGTCATCAGACGCTCAAGGAGGTATGATTCTTACTACTGTTAGAAATGTTATTTTGTGTGAACTAGATATTTCACATTATGCCGCAATGTCCATGTTTAAGTTGAGTCGGACACTGGATGATGATGTTGGGAATGGAACGTCATCAGTTATCACTCTTGCTGCTGAGATGCTTCGTTTGAACATAATTCACTTGTTACGTTCCAAAAACATCGCCTGTATGAAATTGATTATGGGGTATGGAACCCGTGGCCGCCAGTTATAAATTAGAGTCTCTTGTACTTAATGCTTCCCAAGGGTATGGTCGATTATAAAGATCTACCGCTGAACATTTCAAGGGAAATATTACAGCAGAATCAGATTCTTAAGGTCACCAGGACGTACTTGGCTAGATTTTAATTTGGAGTTACTGCCGGGCCTGCTGGATACCTCTCTCTTAATGTTCGATTTTTGGGTGACACAAAATCATTTCGTGCAACACAGTCGCTGATAATGGTATTGTCCACACTAAAATGCAATGTTGAGAAGTATTTAGACGCTGTTGTGGTTGATTCTCACGATCAGTTTGACATTACAGAGGGTCCGTTCGGCTTTGTATTCCCTGGAGGACGTGTGAACCCTTACTTGCAGACGCTGAACCAGTTATCAGTTTTCCCCGAACAGGTTGGTAGCAGGGAGGAGAATAAACCCAGTGGACACTGCTTTGTTGCACCAACACTTATGGATTATATACCCCAGAAGGAGCCCTTTGCATCTATGGTTGTTGATGCAGTGATTTCAATTAGGAATGATGATCGATTGAACATGTTAGGTACTAAATGGGTTCCAAGTGAAAGTATGCATACTTCTATTTACAATGATATTGATGAGGTGCTTAGACTCTTTGCTCTTTCTCAGGATCAGCAAGCTGAGAATCAACGCTTTAACCTCTTTCAGGGATACACTTCAGGTTGTACTGATACAATTGTTCTTCATGGAAGAGTTGATCTGTTCATTTAAAAGCTGTGCGTAGCTTACACTATGCTATAGAAATAGTCAGATGAGCAATGAACAATTCTAATGTTGTTGCTGGTAGTGGTGCTAGGCACTGTATTGCAGTGTTTGGACAAGTATCATTTCTCTTGCTTAACCCGACCATGGGGCTGTCTAATGAAGATTTGGAACATAACCCACAGATTGATACGTTTTGTAGACTGTTGAACACTTTGGTTCTTAAACTAATTGTTGCATATGGTCATGGACCTGATGAATTGACAACACCTGTTGTGGCTGCCAATGAGAGCTCCTTTTTAACCCATACTGCAGCACTTGTTCTTTCACTAATTGGAAAGAAGATATTGAAACAGCGTGTGAAAGCATTTGGATCTCTTGTCAAAGGCTTAAGGATTAGCATGGATCTCCTATTGTTGCGCCAGCATGAAGGGCACCTCAACTTCCAATTCTTCAGCTTCTTAAATTCACCAATGTTAAGCGGCAACGAAAGTTTAGACAAATGCCTTGCGCAATTTGAGGCAGCAGTCGACATTGACTTCCCAAATTCTCAGGACCATGACGTTTCCGTCTCAGATGGTGAAACTCTTGCACTTTTGATCGCAATGCTTATGGTAAAGTCCTCTTTATGGTCTCAGCTTATGCATGCCATCCGTTGCATTGACGTGGTTCAATCTTTTTCCTCTTCTGTAGACCATCTCTCTATTTTCGGTGAACAGATTTCAGTACCCGTTTATAAAGACGGATTCAATCAAAAGCCAATGGATATAGTTAAGAGCAGTTTGACGGAGATCAGGAAGCAGCGCATTGACGTTGTTATAATAGATCCTGGTGGACGATTACGGAGAGACAAAGGAATGATGGATGAGCAGAAAGGTGTGAAGAGGATATTGAGTCCCATGACAGTTTTACTTGTTATTGATGCAATGACAGGACAAGAAGCTGCAGAAATGGTCACAACTTTCCACCTAACGATTGGAATTATTGGTGACATTTTGACTAAGTTGGATGACGGAGAACATATGGAAATAACCAAGTTCGACAAGCGGCTATGTGATGGAGCTAATTCTGAAGTTTTTTTCCAGAGAACGGACCCTGACAGAATTCTGGAAGCTGATCAAATGACGCAACCGAGCTGCAATGAAGGTTCCGACATATTGCAAAAGCTACCCATATTTCTCCGCTTCCCCAAGATTAGTTCATGAGCCTAGCTGAAGATTTTCCAAACATCCATCCTTGAGGACAAGGATGCTGTTGAGGGAGGAAGTATTGTAACAGGAAATCTGTTACATTTAGTTATATGTGTCGGGTCAGTCCAGGTTAAGTAGTCCGGGTCAAGTATTCTCACTTACATTTCGTCGGGTCCAAGTCTGCATTTG
>JAWWMW010078826.1:0-13121 GCA_035048345.1 Echeveria elegans
ACTAGAAATTTAGCTACTCATGACAGTAACAAAATACATCATCTAAATTAATTATGAGAAAAGAATGAAGAAGAATCAAACTATGGATGTCTCCGGCTTCTTTCTGCAGCTCTGACTCTTTCTGTCTCTGAATTCTTCAATTTTTTTGCTGCTAGGGTTCGCTTTCTATTTATAAGGATAATTAACAAAAAAAGCAAAACCCAGCCCAATTAGGAAAACTCGTCGCTGACATCATGCTAATGTCATCAGCATTGGCGCGGGTGAAGGCTAAGGAGCTAGCGCGGGTGACGGCCAAATTGGATGTCGAATTTGTTCTTTGCCCGCGCCACCTGAAATACTCGTTGCCCGTGCTAATGACGGTTTCTGCACTCTCCCTCTCGCGTCGTCTTCTGACTCCATGCTCCCTTTTGACCATCTTAAAGTCGGAATCATTCTTCAAGATCAACATATGAATTGTAGCTCTTCGAGTCAGCTTTCCAACGATCTTCGTTTCGTCTTCAAAGGTTCAATGCTGCGCCTTCTAGAAGCTTATAAAGTATGGAAGGTCATTCTGCCCTTAGCCTCAATTAATGCCAAATCGACGCTTTTAAACTCTGTTTCTTTTATATCTATTTTCGTACACCTGAAATACAAAACTACACGAAACGAGTATTTCTGAATGTACAATTGCACTAAAACATATGGGTTAAAGCTGTTAGATGAGCGTATAAATACGGCTATCAGTTGCAATGACATAGGGCTGAGTTGAATCACACCTCACGCACCAAATAAAAAAATTTGTCAAACCGATGGACCAGCCGGTTCGGTCCGAGTTTAATAACATTGAACCAATCTCAATATGTAGAGTCTCTCCATTATCTGAAAAGTTGTTATGACAAAGTGGGAGAGTGAAAGAAGTTCAACGGTTGTGTGGCTTCACTATAGAAGAGAGGTCGAAGTTCTCATCAAAATTTTAATTTTGGAAAAAAAACATCAATCCAGCTTCCCTTGTTCTCTTGTTTTCTAAGTGTGTCGATTTCGTGTAGTGTGGTGGTAGTTGAAGTTAGGCTTCCCTTCGCCTTCATCAGTCCGGTGTCGGTGAACTAAAGATCTCGTTGTTGTATCATGGGATACTGATTGCCGAGTTGAATCCAGCACTAATACGAGGGTAATGCAGTTTTAAGGACATTGCAAATCAAGCCTTAGCGTCTATCCTATTTTATGTGTTGTATTTCTTTCGTATTCAATTTCAGTATTCTTTCATTATTTTGTTTTGTCTCGATTAAACTGTTTGTATATCAGATTCTTGTATTTGATTATTATTCAGATTAGTTTATTGAATTCGATAGTACTTGCATAATCAGTATATTACTTTCTAACTTTCTTAAAACTGTATTAGTTCTTCGTATATGATTTGCAAGTGTTCAAGTTTATACTTTTGTGCACTGATTTATTGAGCTTTTATTTTTGTGCACTGACTTGATATGTTTATGTGTAGTCATGAGTACTGAAAAACAAATGGAAAACATGGATGTGGATGATCAGATTATTGTTGATCAGACTGTTGTGCTTCAGTGACAGCCGGAATAACGCAAGTTCCTGCTACTATCGGAGTCCAGCAAGCTCATGGAGTACATGTCGAATGCAACAGAAGGTTGCTATGACTGTTGATGCCTTATGAGCACAGCTTTTAAGTCCTAAGGAGGTTTTGGGGGTACATCAGACACCGACGGTTGGTGTTGATGGAAATGAACTCTTTGGCCATGTTTCAGTCACATCACTTGTGACTCTACATGGCACAGGTGGTCGTGCCGTTGTGCACCTTGAGAAACCTGAGAAGTTCAATGGGCAGAATTTCAAAAGTTGGATGATGAAGATGAGTTTCTATTTGTACCAGCTAGGGGTTAAGGGTTGTCTTGAAAATGGCCCTCCCAAGCCTATTGAGAATGAGCTAGATACTCAGCCACGCATAGCATACGCCATGTGGAAGGAGTCTGATTACTTAGGTCGGAACCACGTCATGAGCTGCTTGTCTAACATCATTTACGGAGTGTAAGCATTAGTCAAGACAGCCAAGGAGCTGTGGAAGAAGTTGAACAAAAACGTTACTGGAAGAAGTACATTACCAACCACTTTCTAGAGTTCAAGATGGTGGAAAACCGCATTGTACAGAGTCAAATGCAGGATCTGCAATTGATCTATGATGAGATTACTGTATTATTTGAATCTTTCAGAGTTGCTGCCATTATAGAGAAGCCACCTCCAGCCTGGAAGCACTTCAAAAATTCCCTCAAGCATAAGACTAAGGAGATGCTCTTATTGAGTTGCAGTAAAAGCTCCGTATTGAAGAGGAGCATCGGGGTGCTGACAAGAAGGTGAAACTGGCTACCGAGAGAGCCAATGTGGTTGAGCATGTTGATGGCTCTAACAAGCGGAAAACTTCCAACACTTCAAGAACTTATGGAGGCAAATTCGTTTAAACTGGACGCAAATGTCCATAAAATGGACGTAAAACTTAGTCGCTAAAGCGTTGGACGCAAATTACATTGTCCACATGGACGCTGATTTATTTGTATTTATGTAAATATCTTTAAAAAATAAATATTATTAGTATTTATTTTTTTAAAATACAAATAAATTGTATATTTATATTTACATATAAAAATATAAAAACACAAATAATTTGTGTCCATGTGGACACTGATTTATTTTCTTTAAAAAATAAATATTAGCGTTCACGTGGACGCTAATTAATTACTAATTTTAACAAAAAAATTACATAAAATAAAATTAAAATATTAACATTTGAAAATAGAATATATTTACATAAATAATTTTTTATATAAATAAGCAATTTTGTAACATAAAATCCCTATATCTATTTAATCCACTTGCGTCGCTGCGGCGGTGGGGCGGCACTGAAAGAAGACGGACCTGACTGATTGGCTGACATTTGGGCCATGAAAGCCTCCATCCTCTGGCGGAACTCCAGCATGTCGTCCACTTGATTCTGGAGCTGCTCCATCCTCTGTGTCATCTGCACATTGTCGCGCTCCAACCGGATCGGGCGAGCAGCCTCACGCCGGGAGGTCGAAATCTACTGACTGAAGAAGTCGGACGCTGCTCCTCCAACTCTGAAAACTGTCACGCTAGGCCAACACCGCCGACCGCCTCGTAGTACGCATCACATGAATCCTCGAATGATAGCGACGTCTTCAGATTGGCTGCTCCTCTAGGTGGTTGGCCTCCCGAACTGGGCATCTTTCGACAAATAAAATAAAATGTTAAACAATTAAATAAATTTAAAATTTCTACTCGAATGGAAACTCTTTAATTAAACATACCATACGACGTCAGTGCTCGATCATTCCTATTAACCCCGAGGTGTGCAGCGATGGCCGAACATTTCGATTCGCCTTCTGACGCTGCGCTGCCGCAATGCCTGGTACTCAGGCGTACTCCTTTGCGTCAACCACCAGTTCCAAGTTCCAACTTGGATCATATATCCAAGTTGTCTTCTTCCCCGTAACTCGAGCCTTGTGGATATCGTCATTGTAGTGTTTCACTACCTGCTTCTCCCACCTCTTCTAAACCTCAGTTGCGCTCATACTTTCTGGAGACTCTATGTTATATACTTCGAAAGTGCATCCAAGACAATAAAAATAGTTAAGAGAAACATAAGCCGCTTGTTATACTTTAGAGCTATGTTATTTGCTCGTGACACCCACTTCATACCGTCAAAGGATTCCGATCTCTCAAGAATAGAATGCATCCGATAGGCGAAAGTTCAACCCGAATAAATTTTCTCGCATCCAGTTTACACAATCTCTCTGCATAATAGATATTAATATTGTAAAAAAAACTTTTGAAAATAAATATAAAAAACAACAGAAGTGCTGCATAATTAACTTAGAAGGAGGCGTTTGTCGAAAGGGAAAGAAGCATAAAAGACCAGTTTGCATGTCAATAAAAACCCTGCTAAAGAAGCAAGTGGTGAGGAAAACGTTCCTTCAACTGAAGAAGGTTATCATGAGGAAAAGGGTCCCAAGGATCCCGTTGCTCTAGAAACAGACGTTTTTGATGAATTCTTGAATTCTGTTCAGCCAGATACTATTGATCAATCTTCTGCGCCTCCCTGTGACAAAAAACCTTCAGAACCCATTGATCCTACTCTTCAAGCAACTGCTCCAGATAGTGAGCTACCTAACACTGAAGCTGTGGCCACTGAGGAAGTCCAAGAGAAGGAACCTCGGCATGTTGAAGCAGAAGGTTCTAAAGCCCCCGATGAGGATTTTAAGAAGTTACTCAATCTGGCAGAGGATGTTGCAACTAAGGAACTCACCAAGAAAAGAAAGAACATATATACCCTCTCGCTGGTCCACTCGGCAGAAGTGCATAGCAGCTGATCCTGTTGCACACTCAGACCGGAAGTCTATTGAAGTAGTTGAACAAGCTCCAAAGAAATCGAAATCAGAGACTAGAAAACCTCCCGCTTAATGTTCAATACCAGTCAAGTCTACCAAAGCTGGGGCAATAGACAAAGGTAAGGGGCCTTCCTTAGAAAAAGAAGGAGTAACCGAGAATGGGGTTTGGTTTTGCACAAAATCAGCAAGTATGAGGTGGTTGATCAAACAGAAGCGGAAGATGATTGTTTAAGGGTTTCTTCAGAATAACAAATGGAATATTCCAGAGGTGATAACAAAATTGAAGGAATCATGGTTGATGCAATCTGTTCAAGTAGCCAACTCATTTGAAGAACAAGCTGTTAGAGAGTTCATAGCAAACATTACTGAGGGTTTTGGTGATATTCTAGATGAAGATTATGGGGTGGTGAAGTTCAGGGGGAGAATTCTTCAGATATCCCCAAAGTCAATTAATGAGCATCTGGGAATCAGCGTGTTTGCCACCACTCGTCAAGTAAAGGACTAGCATGAGGTAGCCCGGGTCCTAACAAATGAAAGAGTGAGCAGATGGAAGGGGCTAACTCTCGAATCAAAGCATCTGACTACCTTATATGCTCTGCTTCATGGGATTTGCATCAAGAATTGGATGCCTGTGACACATCGTTCTACAATCAGCATGCCAATGGCGGCATTACTCTATCGGGTTGGTAAAGGGGAAATTGTGGATCTATGAGACATTATCTTTGAGCAGTTATCCAATCACTTTACATCTAAATCTCCTATACATCCCATTGGGCACCCGTCTACAATCTATGAACTGATTTTGAAGTAAGCCCCAAAAATTCTTGATGACTCAGCTCCTCTGATAACCCCAAAATTATTGATCACTGATTGGAAGTTGTTCAGGTTTAATCATTTCGTCGATTTTTCAGTGCCTAAGTCAATCCAGGATGGTTTGCATCGTCATGGGAAGAGTTCTACCAGACCTACCAAAAAAGAAAAACCTAAGAAGTCTGAATACAGTTCCACTTTAGCTCGGCTCAAAGCTATTCTGAAGCATCAGGAAGTAGCCCGCAAAGAAACAATGAACCTGTTTGCCATACTTGAGCGTTTGGTTGCATTTGAAAACGAAGGACAGTCTGGGGAAGAATTCTCAGAATCAAAAGAGCAGTAATCTGTGAAGACTTCTGTCACATTTTTGTGGCAAAAAGGGGGAGTATGAATGCGTCAGGCGTTCTGTGTCAAAGGCTCTGTTGTTTGGAACTTTATCTCTTTAGCTTGGAACTTTATTTCTTTCAGTACTATGAATATCTGCAAGACTTTTTGGATATTTTATATGGTGAAGACTATTGACTAGCCTATGTGCTAGTTCTATCATTGGAATTCTTATCTTCTAGCGGTTGCTTATGTATACTAACCATAGGGTTAGGTATAATTGATATTGATCTATGAATGCTGTCCTACGAGATAACTGATCATCTTGATTTGCCAAAAAATTGTCAGGGGGAGATTGAGAGCACCATGATGCTCGATGCTTTGTGTGACAATTTATTTGGTCAAAGATGTCACAGAGTCTATGACAATCATATGTGACATGCTTCTCTCCGGATCGCCTGAGTCAAACTGTTAGCTGGAATTAATTTAATTCGGCTAGCTGGATATGCTTTTAAATAATGCGAGATATTTTTGGAGATGGATATCTGAATATATCTAAGTTCAAATATATAGATATAATCAGATATATTAACAATAATATGAATACATGAATATTTAAATTAAATATTCATATTTCACCATTATCATGAAGATGAAATATTTTCAAAAGGTTGTTTAAAAGGAGAATCTTGGCTGACTTAAGAGCATATAAATAGAAGTGCATGCCATCTTAATTAGTGGTGAAATCAATCCGAAGTTAAAACACATATTTGACAACGTAAGCTATAGTACACCCGACAAAAGAATCCGTCACGAGAGGTGATAATCAGACGAGAGCCATCATAGTTGCGACTACACAAGACTGCCTGTGTTGACGGAGTGTCAGAGAACACAGGACAGAATAATTCGGGCGCGGCCTGAATTGGTGGATATCAAGTTGGAGGCTTGAATCTGCTACAGGTGGTTGTAGCAGATCTAATTCACTAGAATAGGTCTTAGCTCGAATATTACAGAGTGTAAGTGTTGTGTAAGACTATTTTTAATTAGTGGATTGTTCCACCGGGCTTGTGGAGAGAAGCCACCGCACTAAGCCTTAAAGGGGCCGAATCGGGTTAAAAACTTCCTGTGTCATTTACTTTCTGTAACATTTAACTGTCTAAGCTGAGCTGGCACATGACCTATAACAAGACTGAATCTACAACAATTGAACTAAGTCAATTTCACATTTGATCGTGAATAGAAACTGAGGATAAGTAGTTTCGCTATTACTACTGCACTAGGAAAGTTACGATACTTACTATATGCAAAAAGTTATGTATAATAAGTGTAATAATATTGGGCATAGATGTGATAAATTGTAGAGGCAGACAGAGAAACCAGATGTTAATGTGCCTATATGAAAAGTGAAGGAGAAAGGAAAGGAACACAGAGCGAAGGAGAAAAAAGATAAGGACGGGGAAGGACAAAACCGGCTCACAAATTGATCCGGGTAAGGAAACAAGTGTAGACAATGGTGTAAATGTGGATAAAGACAAAGACATATGATGCTGTCCCATGATTATCTCATAGAACATTAGGGGCTGAATAAAGGGGCACACCATAGAGAGATAGGCCCCCATCTCAAAAGTCTAAGGTGTGTCTGTGTTGCGTTGTTGAAGACTCGTGTAAAGAAAGAAAATGCAGAGCTAATTTAGGAATTGGAAGTTTGATGATAATTATTCTGGTCATGAAAATGGCGGAATCTATATTTTATGGGATTATCGAAGAGTGGAATTTAGGAAAGTGATATGCTCAGGGCAGTTCATACATGGTAGTATGCGTCATTTAAATTGGAAAATTTTCTGTTGGATCACGTTTATATATGCAATGAATCAGCTGGAGAGGACAAGAGAGCCATGATCAGAGATCCAAAACCTTAGTGTTGGAAACAGTGAAGCTTGGTTCTTAGTGGGTGATTTTAATAATGTGTTAGGGCTAATGGAGGAGGGAATCTTACGTGCTATGATGGATAATATGAGATTATCAGAGTGTCAGACAGTTGGGGAACACTTTACATGGACGAATAATAAACCAAAGGAGCCAATATACTCTAGAATAGATCATGCCCTGGGAAACTCTACCTGGTTTGCTCAGTTTGGTCGCGTACGTATTAAGGTACTAAATACGCATAATTCAGATCATGCTTTGTTAAGGATTATGTTAGACTGACCTCAACAACACAGGCAGCAGGTGTTTAAATTCATCAACTGTGTGATAGGGAATGAAAAATACTTAGAAAAGATGATGGAGGCATGGCATCAGGCAAAATGTAGTGGTAGACCAATGTTTGTACTATGTAGGAAGTTGCAAATGATTAAGCCTGTAATAAAACTGATGCAGCGGCAATTCTCTAACTTGCCAGAAAAAATTCAGAAGGCAAGAGACAGACTGGAGGAACTACGGTAGGAACTGGTAGTATACAGAATGAATGAGAAGTTGATTGAGATGGAAAATAATTGTAGAAAGGATCTATTGAAATGGGTAGGATTTAATGAGAAGACAAGGGCGCAGAAATTGAAGACGACATGGTAATAGAGCGTATTTATACGATCCATCGACTCGCTTATTTTATTATTTAATACATTTTTGCTTGCTAATTAGTAAGTTTAGTATTGTTTTTGTTTCGCATGTGTATCAATACGGCTTCGAAAGAAAGCAGATTGAAAAGTCCAACTTACGAAGTATTTTACTGAAAAGGCAGATCTGACCTTTGATGCTTTGTGAGCTTGCTGGGGATTCGTTATTTATCATATGAAGATGACTTGTATTGACTCAAAGATCTAAAACTCTCTTGTTTACACCAAAATGAGATTAGAAGCATAAGAGAGTTCGAAATCAAGTTTAAAGAAATGGGTCACTGCATTCCGCGGAAGAGGTTCAAGAGTTAATATGCGAAGGGTATGCTACAAGCGGAGGGTTAAGAATAATTCATACTTCAATACCCTCCGCGCCATTAATTCAATATCATCCGCGGGAAGAGCTGCTGACTTCAGCAAGGATGTGATTTTCAAAAATTGTGTTTTAGAAGCCCAAGTCATATATTTAAATATCAAGCTTATTTATGTTAGGGTTAAAAATAGGAGGCTCAGCCGTCATGTGGAGGTGGCAAAATGGATGAATTGATTGGATTATAGATGAATTTTAAATGGATTGTGGATTAAATGGTTCAATCCATTTAGACCATTTACTGTAAACGGATTAAATAGATTGGACCATTTAATCCAACGAATTAAACGGGTTAGCTTAAAATATCATAAATGGTTGCTTAAATACATTTTGTCCAACGAATTTCATTAATCCATTTTACTTATAGTTCACACATAAGTGGATTTCATTAATCCATTTATACTTGTTAATGTATTTCTTTAATTCGGTTAACAAATTTTTATTGGATTTTACTAATTCATTTAACTAAACGGATTATTTTGCTACCTCTAGGCTCATGTTAGGGTTTCAGAAGACTCCGATGACTTGTTCTTCGTGTCGACATCTTTTATTTCACATTATTATTCTTATCAACTAAGTAATTTTATTTAATTTTTATGTCTTGCATGTGTAACTAAGCCTTACTCAGTTTGGGGAGTTGTTTTGCAACGTTTTAGTATGAAATTTATTAATTTATATTTATTTGGTGAATTATTCATGTTTTTGTATGAATCACATGTTTTGATCATCAGTCTAGCGTAGCTTAGCGGTAAAAATTTATTAATGTCAATTGCATGATACTAAATTAATTTATCATAGTCACAAAGCCTAGCGGTGAAGTTATTCTGGTAATTTAATTTAGTAATTGTTACGCATGCGTGATAACTTAGCGGTTAACAGCAAACAAAACCATTAATTACGCATTGCCCTAGCGGGATTGTTTATTAGAATTGATATCGTATCACGTTAACAAGTGCATGTAGGTTGTGTGTCTAGTGAGAACAATTGTTTTAATTCATTATATACTAGTTGCGCTCCCCGACGACAATTTTTTCGTATCTCCAATTAATTCACCTAAAAACGCTAAATCTTTCCCGCTTAATTTTTAATTTTTAATTTTTTTTAATATTCTCAGTTTTAAATTTTATTTAATGGGTCGGACTGGGCCCGTTATCTTTAATTTTAATGGCATATTTGAGATTAATGGTGAAGCGAGGGGTAATGGATAGTCTAGTCATTTTTTTGTTTAATGAAGGGTAATTTCATCATTTTTTGTTTTATTTTACATCCTTTTCTCTATTCTTTCGTAAAATAAGATTCATAATTTGTCGATGACTACTAGTTGCAATAAAATTTCCCAGACCGATTTTCTCTAAATTCGATACACCAGTTTTGTGACAAGCAACAATCTTAATCCCTCTTTTTATTAGTTAACTTAGTTTTAGAATTCTAAACTGCTCGCTCTTCTGTGGGTCTCACCCTACTTGCCACTTGTTAGTGTTTGTCCCAGTTATAAATTTGCAATTGCAACACTAGACGAGGTGTTGTCACATGGGTGGAATTAGGAGATGGAAAAACTCTTATTTCCATGCCATAGTAAAGGACAGAAATAGAATCAATGGGGCAACAGAGCTTCAAGATGAAACAGTGAGAGTGTTAACTGAGTTTGAGGACATTGAGAAGGAAAAGCTGAAGCTCTCCTTAGTTGGAACACGCAACGGGAGAAAGAGAGGAATTAACATCAAGGCAATTAGAAGGGGCAAGCAATTTACTGAGGATGATAGAAGAGAATTAGTAAAACCAGTGTAGGTTGAAGAGCTCAGAAAGGCTTTGAATCAGATGGGAGACCACAAAGCACCTGGAGTTGATGGTATTCTGCAAAATTCTTCAAAGCACCTTGGAGTGTGGTTGGGAAGGAAGTAATTGAGGTAGTGGAAGATTTCTTCATCAAAAAGAGACTGCACAGAGCAGTTACTGGTAACTCTGATTCCTAAGAATCCAGATGCAAAGCAGATGAAGGACATGAGACCGATCTCATATTGCTCAGTGGTATACATAATCATATCCAGGATTTTGACAACTAGGCTGGGAAGAGTGATCAGTTCTGTTGTGGATTCAAATCATGATGCATTTGTACCACGCATAGTGATTCAGGATAATAATATTATTTTAGCGCATTAATTGATAAGTGGATATGGTGCACAATTTAGATTGATATCCAGAAAGCCTACGATGGTGTTGATTGGAAGGCCGCACTATAGGATATTCTGAAGGAGTTGAGTCTGCCATCTATATATGTGGAATGGGCATGATGGGTGTCACAACAGTGACATACAACTACAATATTGCAGGAAGGCAGACACAAACATTGGAAGGCACTAGAGGAGATTCTGAAGGAGTTGGATCTGCCATCTTTATATGCAGAATGGGTCGTGATGGATGTCACGGCAGTGACATACAAATACAATATTGCAGGAAGACAGACACAAACAATGGAAGCTAAGACCGTATTGCGACAAGGACATCCAATTTCTCCCCCGCTGTTTGTCTTGGTAATGGAGTATTTGAACGTATGTTTGCAGATGTGGGAACAGGTACCTCATACCTGAGTTCAATTATCACCCAAAATGCAAGCGACTGAATATCACGAACCGGTGCTTTGCGTATAAACTGCTATTGTTCGTAAGAGCAGATAAAAAATCAGTAGAACTAACAACGCACCATTTTAAGATCTTTACTGATTCAACGAGGTTGGTGATGAACTAATCTAGTCGATATATTCAACATCAAACTAGTTCTTGAACCTATAAGCTAAGTTCCTTAATTTGCAAAGTTTCCGCAAACACAAAAACAAGCAAATTGTAAATGAATGCACAGAGATTTAACATGGAAACCGGAGAACCCGGAGAAAACCACGGCGTCTCAGCTGCAAAGGTTGAGACAAGAATCCACTAAGCAAGCAAGGATACAAGGCATACAAAGTTTTTCAAGACTCCATGACAACAAGCACTGAGAAACTAAACCGTACAAGGAACATAATCGAAGCCACAAAGAGAAACGCAAGCACCTGGACACGATCCGGCGAACCTAGCCAAACTCGGCTGAAATCCTTTCAGTTCGGATTCAAGCATCTTGTCTGCATCAGTCGTCAATCACAATACGCCAGTCCGCGAAACCACCTCCAATCGGCTACTCGTAGTCACTCGAATCTCCTTGAAACTCTCATCGCCCGAATCGTCTTCTCGGAATCTTTATGCAATCGCCAAGCCCCCGAATTCAGTTCTGCACTTTTGCTCTGACCTAATTCCCCAAATCAAGCACGCGCCTGCTTCTCCTTTTAAGCCATTCGGGCCTAAAGCCCATTACTTCTCAAAATCAATTGTTACTCCATAAAACGACAGCATTCCATCATTGTCCAAAACTGAACACAGCATTCTTCTTCTTTATGTGTTTTGGGCCTCAGTCCAACAGCTTTTGAAGCCTTTCCCGCGCTGCACCAAAACCATCAGAAAACGCAGCAACAAACTGATCCATTCTAGCAACCCTCAGCCCCAAACTTCTCCACAAAGAGACACATGAACCATGGCTAGATTACAAAATTCCTAACAAATGCCCTCCTAAGCTAGACATGGTTCAAGATACAAACTCAAAGCTGAAAAATTACAGACTCTAACCTAAACCTGAACTTGCTTAGTTTCTTAATGTCTCAAACCTTATCATCAGCATCATAGAACACATTCATGCTCAAAGCGAGCATGACCATATCTCAATGTCTCTTCACTGGCATGATGTTTGTACCTACAAAACACCCATAGTTAGAATATTTCTAACCAAAAACACCTGCTGGACAAAAACGCCAAGGCTCAATGTAATGTCTAATCTGTTTCAACTCATAAGTAAACACATAACAGTGAAACTCTTTGTGAAAACCATCATAGAACTCATAGCATTAAGCTACACTATCAGAGCCAAAGACTTTAAAACAGTCCACAACAGGATTTTATATTACCAACAAAGCCAGTCATTTTTTCCGCAAACATAAAACTTAAGATTTCTCGCTAAAGAACCTGAACCAAGCTGATACACAAATAAAACATGGTCACACAGCAACTAGTCACCCACTTGAAGCCAATCATTCCAAGGCTAAACATTCAATGACATAACTTCAGTCTTTCCGCAAGGTTTGCAATACCAAAGCAAGGAAATTAACTAACTGGATCAGCTGCAACACCGCTCACAATATCACACTCTTGGTCAGTTTTTAAGCATTTCAAAGATCCAAAACATTCAAGGTGCCCTCCTAAACTAATTATCCATTAACTTTGTTTAGAGGTTTACCTATGAAAAATCAGACATCTTCTAGCATTAATTCTCAGCAAATGATTCCTAAGACTTTAGTTCAGAAAAAGACAAATATCGAAGGCTTTGTACTAGTAAACCACATGAGAAGAAATAACAGTAATATATCCTCATATCACATGCATTCTCTCAAATCTAAACACAATCATCCACAGTTCAACAAAAATGGGATTCAACCAAATGGAACTCACTCATGACAACCAAACTGCTAATTCTAAGCCTTATGTTCAGAAAATCAGAATAGGAAATTCCTCACCACAT